>MU225911.1:2167325-2180363 GCA_018584345.1 Thuja plicata
ATCACGATGAGGTGATATCTTCTCTCTTAAAAGTAATGGATCTTTTGTTAATCATATTTTGATGAATTTTATCTTCCCTAACTAAGAGGGAGTGTTGATGTCTTGTGTAGATATGGTAAGGGTCATATGTGTTGACACGAGAGACCACTACACATTTTGTTTGATCATCCTCCCTAGCTAAGAGGGAGTGTTAATGTTTGTATCTTCAGTCGGATGATCATTATAATACATATAATATATGTTGATTAATAATAATATAATATATATGTTATATTATTATCAATCATATGAAGTTTAATATTTAATATTAAATTATTATTCTTAATTAATAATTGATTGATGAAACATTATAAGATTGATTAAATTATAATTAGTTGGAAGAGGTATGTCCCTTCTTATAAATAATAATGAATAGACATGTCCCATGAAGGGACATGTCTCTCCTATCCTCATTCCCAATATAAATGAAAGAGATTGTTGCATTTGGAAAATACATACAACATAGTGTTATTACATTTGCAGCTATCCTAAAAACTTAACAAATACCAAGGACCCTGTCCCTAATATTTCAAAGCAATGGGCCCTAATATGACAATACCAAGGACCCTGAATTAGATGTTATATACGGTATGTATTTGGTCAATATATCCAGCTCAAAGCTGCAAACTAAACTCTTCATTCTACCATCTGCATTCAACCTTAGGTTTAAAATTCACAGCACTAAATGTTGTTTTAAGGTTACATCACCATTTTAATATGAAATAGATAGTATTCTATTAATATAGTTTGTTCGAAAATAGTTAATTTTTTTTAATATGGTACTAGCTTTTTATCAATATTGAAGTTTTTAGGCTGCAAATATATATATATATATATATATATATATGTGCGCATGTGTGTCTTGCATTGACATACCCAGAATGTACCCTGAGCATCTGCCTATGACCATATTTAAACTCATGCACGTGTAACCTATTCATACATGATACACCGCCCTTCCATATTTCACTCAAAAACCTGAAGCAGCAAGGGTAGAGAGGGGAATGTTCAAATTTAAATCCACGCTAGTAGTCTGATTGATTAATTGAGAGTTTCTTTTAGGGGTTGTTTTAGCTCACTTTTTATATCCTGATAAAAGGGTATTTTATTTCTTTGCTATCTATCAATTCTGTATCTGAGATATAGAGTTTCCATAAATTTTGTATTTGGATCTTAATCTTTTGAACATGCCCAGAATGCTGTCGTCTTATAATTGTAGTGAAAAAGCTTATTATGTAATTAGCTCTTATGTCTGTATGTTCCTACAACCTGCTTTTCCATGCAATGCATCTCTAAACTTGACTGGAGTAGTTTGCTTGAATACTTGAGTTTGTTTTAGGGTTTGCATTTAAGTTTATAACTCACTTTTGATATCCTGATACAGGCAGGATCTTCTATTTATTCGCCATCTTTGAATTTGCATCTTAATCTTTTGGACATGCCCAGAATGCTGTCTTATGATTGGACTGAAAAAGCTTTTGTAAAATGTTTATACGAGTGCCTGTTCCTGCAGCCTGTTCCGGAAGCCTGCATTTACCTATGTATATGACTTAAAATATATAAGAAGACTTTGCTATGTGTTTTTTAAAACTAGTTTGGCATGTGAAAAAGTTTTAATGCTTTAATATTTGAATGATTTTTACTAGTTAGATTTGGCTTTGTAAGCTTCTAGTGTATGTTTGCCTTAGTGTTTTTTGAAATTTTTCCTATTAGTTTTTTTTTGAAATTTTTCCAAGTTAGCTCTGGCTTTTTAATCTTCTAGCTCATGTTTGTTCATAGCTTTGTTTTCAGGCTTAAGCAATGCATTGGTACTCATTTTCAATATTAATTATAGGTTTTCTTGCTGTTTCTCTTTCCTTTGCATATGTTCTAAGTTCACACTTGTCATTTGCTTCATTATTTGGCTGAATTTTTGCAGATAAGACTGATCAAAACACATTATAAGATTTAGATATTGAGGGAATTACAAAGAGCCGAAACCGTATACTTGTGTGCAAAGGGTCAAATGGGTGATGCAGATAATGCCATGCCTCCCTCTAAGAAGAGGGTTGCAGGCAAACAACTCTCTAGAGATGATGATCCTGATGCTGAGGAAGAGGATTCTGGTCAAGAAACTGGAACTTTTCAGAGGGCAAGTGATGAGGTCCTTGCAAATAGAAGAATTGTAAAGGTTCGTCGCAACATGACATCCTCCACTGCAGCTGCCAATCCTTTTGCAAACATACGTTTGGTCACCCCTACTGCACCTCCTCCCGTGGGCGAGTCTGTAGCTAAAACTTCTGAAACTACCCTGTATGGAGATGTTGGTGGGCAACCTCCAGTTGCTCAAGAAGGGGCATCTGAGGCTAAAGATAACCATAGTGATGGCAAAAATAATAATGAGGCTGCGTCAGTAACTGAGACAAAAGCAGCAGATGTAACTCTTAGTGAGGCCAAGAAAGATTGTGAGACAAAAGCAGCTGAAGCTGATTTGAGTGTGAATAGTGGTGGAGAAGTCAAAGATAAGGAAGAAGCCCAACTCGAACCAACAGAAGCTACTAAAGAGAATGGAGAACAAAATAAAAATGGTGAAAGTGAATCAACAGAAAAAAATCTTGAGCAATTTACTGAAGTTAAGGAAACCAACAAAGAGGATAGTGTCAAGGAAGTTCATCAGCAAGAACCATCTGCTGCAGTTAGTTCGTTCCAACAGCTTTCCAGTACACAGAATGCATTTGCAGGTATCTCAGGAACTGGTTTTTCTAGCTCCTCGTTTTCGTTTGGATTGGTCCCAAAATCTGGAACTTCCAATACATCTTCTTTTGGCTCAGCATTCAGCTCAGGATCCTTAACAGGTAAGGGAGCTTTGTTTGAAACAAAAGCACCTGGCAGTGATGGGCTGTCTCCATCTAGTGCCAGTAATGGTGGTGCATCTATTCGGCTATTTGGAGCTCCAGCATCAGATAATGGTACAGGTAGTGTAAGTGGGTTGCCAGCTTTGCAGGAAGTGCCAGTAGAAACAGGTGAAGAGAAAGAAAAAGCATTGTTTACGGCAGATTCTGTCTTGTTTGAATACATTAGTGGGGCTTGGAAGGAACGAGGTAAGGGTGAACTTAAGGTTAATCTTTCCACTGTAGATGCAGGAAAGGCAAGACTTGTGATGAGGTCCAAGGGTAATTACAGGCTGATCCTTAATGCAAACTTATTCCCAGATATGAAGCTGACCAACATGGATAAGCGCGGTATTACTTTTGTTTGTGTGAACAGTGCTAGTGAAGCTAAGGAAAACCTTTCCACGTTTGCACTGAAGTTTAAAGATGGGTCCATAGTTGAACAATTCCGTGGAGTTGTAGAAGCAAATAAAGGTAAAACTTCAGTTGATTTGAAGACCCCTGAGAATTCTCCCAAGTCATCTGAACTTGAAGTATGAAGCTATTGGTAGCAGAATGTCACTTTGCAGTGGCGAATGAGAGAAATTTAGATGTACTCGGTAGTGTCAAAGATATCGTGGTCTTATGGACTTTTTTATTAGATCATCTATATCTTACATTGATTTTTGCAAGTCCTTCAAATTAGAGCCGCCATTCACTCATATACTCAGGTTCTAGGCTGAAATTATGCCCATCCTTTTCATGGTTTGGAACCACTTTTGAAGCGTGCAAATGGTCTTTGGCCGATTCTATGTGAAGCAGCCTTGATGACAACAGATGCATCTGAAATTATTTTTTGCCACTGCTTTGTTTTTCAAGCGAGAGTATAACATGAGGCCATGTTAACCTTTTTTTATTCATTGCTGTATGATGAGAACTTCATACAGTAATGTTTGTGCCTTACAGAAATCATCTCACTTGTTGAATTGGTTTACTATTATAAGCTGAGAATGGATATGCAATTAAGTAAAACTATAGTGTAAGGAAAGCTGGTGTTAATTTAGAGCCAAGGGCATTACTTTCTTTGTTATTGTTGTTGACTGAACTTGAACTAGCTAGAGTCTGTGCAAGCCTAAATTTTTGCCTCGTCTAACTCCGAGCCTTTATTATTCATGATGCGCACCTTTTTTGCAAGGGATTTATTTCCTTTCAATATTTGAAATCTGTAACAGTTGACTTTATTCACATGAAACATGCAGTAATATTTTTTCGTGGTCTAATAATTTTTGTATTTTAGTAATTCCATATGAAGGCAAATCTATAAAGTAATCTTTGTTTTAAATAAAATCAATTAAGACTGACGTAAGTTTCAGATATTTCTATATTTTTTAATGGAGATAAATTGATATGGGTCAGAAGGTTATCTAAACCATCAAAGTTAATGATATGCAGTTTGGGTATTTAATTGCAGCAATTTTACCCGTGCCCCGTAAAAGAATTATGAATGTGGAAGTGAAATTCAATATCAGCAGAACGATTGCAATAGACATGAATTAAACGTGCTGCAATATTTATGTTTGGAAAAAGATACTGTTTATGGAAGAGTTAAATGGACTTAGACTATTATGTTCATTATCTCTAGATCATGGCTGTAAAAGAATACTTGGATAAATGTGCGCTGCCAAATGTTGATTTATAATCAATGAAGTTTGATTTGTGATGGTTTTATCAATTCAAATTTTTTCCATCCAATTTATTTCTGTATTTTTTAACGGAGAGAAATTGATTTGGGTCAAGGAGGTTATCTAAACCATCAAAGTTAATGATATGCTGTTTGGGTATTTAACTGCAGCAATTTTACCCGTGCCCCATTAAAGAATTATGAATGTGGCAGTGAAATTCAATATCAGCAGAACGATTGCAATAGACTTGAATTAAACGTGCTGCAATATTTATTCCTGGAAAAAGATACTGTTTATGGAAGAGTTAAATGGATTTAGACTATTATGTTCATTATCTCTAGATCATGGCTGTAAAAGAATACTTGGATAAATGTGAGCTGCCAAATGTTGATTTATAATCAATGAAGTTTGATTTGTGATGTTTTTATCAATTCAAATTATTTCCATTCAATTTTCATGGCATCTTATAGAAAGACAAGAATTGAAATGATTTCCTTTCAATTTGCATGGTATCACCTTTCTTTCCAGGGTTTGCCTCTTGGAAAATAGCCAAGAGACACACAAGGAGATTCTTGATGCACGAAAGATAACTTACAGTGGCATAGAGTATTTGTTGGCTGGAGACTTGCAGAAGCCACTCTGGCATGATCTATTTAGACCCTTTTTACCATTGTATTTATGAGACTCAAATGCTGTGGAATAATTATGAGAGATGGTAGTAGAATTATACATGCCTTTTAACTGTTGGTCGTGCCCTTGATTGAGTTATCGATGAAAGCTTATGTCGAAGTTGGAAGTAAATTCCAAACAATGTAAGTAATGAAATCTCGTCGATGCTCAGATCATTAATCATATGGTGCACCCGGAATCTTGTTTGAGGCAGTACTCTCGACTATAGTATGATGGTTAAATAACAGTGTTGCTGCTGACGTATCATTATATTCCTTATTCCCTATGCACATACGTGGATTATGCTCTAGGAGGTTTCATCACGTGCTATTACTGGGCTGAAACCTTTGTTGTGCACGGATATGGACAACCTCCGCTACTTGTAATTTCCACTGTTGGCCACGCATAAAGGGGAAAAACTGTTTAAAAATGAGTGAGACTTTAAATTTTTTTTTTTTTGGATATAACTGTATTTTATTTTAGCATCGAATTTATAATCCATCTATGATGTAAAATGTTGATGCTAAAAACTAAACACAAAAATGAGGAAAAATTGGGAAGAGAAAAAATGGGATCTTTACGAAATTTGCTGTTGAATTTTGTGTTTATGTTGAGAAAGTGTTTTAGCACTGTCTATGGGGCAGGAAATTTGCACCTTAGTAAACAGAATATGTTGTTAACACAATATGTTAACAACACGTGTCTTAGTCTATTGTATTTGTTTGCAAATTACTAACACGCACGTTAATGCAATATAATTTTGTTTACTAAGGTGCAAATTTCCTACCTCATAGACAGTGCTGTGTTTTAGTATATGAAATAATGAGAAATGACATGATCTTATGTAAAGTTGAGTTCATTTTCCTAGGCTCTTATACATCCATGTGTATTTGTATCTCTATGGATTTGCTTGCACATACAAATATGCAAATGCATTAACCGTACCCTAAGAATGTAGTTGCCCTTGCCTCATGTCTCATTCTTTGTAAATCACAGTTATAAATCTACACCTCATGTCATCCCAATGATTGCACATCCCTATACATTCTATTCATCCATGTCTTGTATATTTATCTATACAATTATTTTTAAATAAGTATATAAATAAATTTTTACCTATTAAACTCCAATCTAAGAGCTACCAACTCCTAAGAAACTCTATTTTCTTCACTTTGTGGACACCAATCTACTAGTCACTTCTAAGAAACTCTAATTTCTTCACTCTGTAGGCAACAACCTATTAGAGGCACCGACCCCAGAATATGAAGCACTAACTACACAAAGTTTAAGTACCAACTTCATCAAAATGAGGTACCAACCTCAATATCAATTCTGTCACTAAATTTTGCTTCATATACTTCCACAAATCTGCCAAAAATTTGTCACAAGTCCGCTTCAAGACAATCACAATCCTTTTAAACTCTTGCTATAACTTCCTCATATAATCCTCCTCAAATCTGATATGATCTTTTCATTTTTATGCATAGAAGCAGTCAATTAAGAATGACAAGAAAAGTTACACCAATAAACCCCAACTGGTGCAAAAGATTAGTCTCTTTCGGAGTGGAGTTCCCTACACTTTCTTTGGCAAAGTTTTTAATGTTTGTGCATGCAAATGGTCTCGCCCTTCGTGGCTTTCTCTAGGGAGAGCCTGTCCTTCTCAACTAGAGGGGTAGGGCCCCTAGCTTATCAATCCAACCAGCTCATCATGGCTCATTTAGTTACGCAAATGTGTCCACTGGGCAATCTATGAAAGCCGTCGTCATGCCACTTTCGCCCCCCTCCTAGTAGTGTTGGTTCTAGTGCAAGCTCTTAAGAGCAAGGGTGTATGCTCGATTGTCTTCAAAGCACACACACTACACACTTCATTCACACTTGAAAATATCTTTTTATATACCTTTATCTTCTAAAGGTTATGTGACGCAAGGAGGGCCAGTAGGAGGGGCCGAAGGCTCACCCAACTACCAAATCAGCTTGCAGACACAATGCGAAAGCCAAACAACACTGTGAGAGAAGAAAACACAGGTAATCCATTATATTAACTTGATCAAAATCATTACATGCCGGGCTGTAAGGCCTTCCCGGTTTCGGCCATATATTCGATGAATTACAATAAGATCTTTATACAACAAAGATCACAAACCTTCGATCTCAATATCTAAACATTTGCTTTCTTGCTCTAAGAATGATTCCTAAACTAAGAACATACAACCAAATACATATAAAAGCGCAACACAAGAGGTCGGCGCTCAAATCCATAAGGGAGACCCAGATTTAGGTCCACACCGATCCCAATGAGAGATCCCAAATTAATTCAGCAACGAAAATTAAATGAAGAAGTCGGCCAAAGATCCAACTTCCAAAATAAGCATCTCGGGCAGATGAACACCGAAAATCAACAACCGTTGGTAAGGTCTAACCGAGCATCAAAAAAACCCGTCGGTAAGGACATCACCGAAACCCGTCAGTAAAGCATGACCAAGAACCAGAAGACAAGCATGCCCGAGCAGCAGAACCCGAGCGACAGAGAACAAACTAAAGAACTAAAGCAAACATCTTTTTGGTTGTGCAGGATTGCCAATGACCCAAGATGCTCTTGCATCAGACCCCTGGGGTTACAAGAAATGATTCTCCGAATCATGTGTTAGGCCCAACCTGAAATGAATCCAACTTAGATTGAGAAATCAAAGATGAGTCCTCAATCGGTTTGTTCTTCCACTTTACCAGATACTCCATGTATTCCTTTCCTCTTGTACTTCTGCCAATTCTCTGTTTCAAAATCTTTTCAACTTCCTCTATCTGCTTCTTAGGATAATCAATTGGTACTGTCACTTCTTCATCAGGTTCATGATATTCATATAAGTCTGAAATATTGAATATAGGTGATATATCCATGTCATCAGGTAATTCAACTTCATAAGCATTTCCACTGTCAAATCTTTTCAGTATTTTGCAAGGACCAAATTTCTTCATCTTCAGTTTACCATATGTTCCAATAGGAAATCTTCCTTTCTTCAGATGAACCATCACCGCATCACCAACTTCAAATGTTTTGTCTTCTAGATCTGTTGCACTGTCTTTGTATTTATGATAACTTTTCTCTAGCTTCTGTTTCACATCTTCATGCAATGTCTTCATAAATTCTGCAAATTCTTCTGTTTCAACACTTCTTTTCTTTTCACCAACAATATCTCTCAAATCTGATATACCTCTTGGTTATGTGCCATGAACAATCTCAAAAGGTGTCTTTCTAGTACTTCTATTCACTAAATTGTTGTATGTAAATTCTGCTTGTGCCAACATCAAATCCCAATTGTCTGGTGTGTCTCCAACTAAGCATCTCAACAAATTACCCAAACTCTGTTTGTCCACCAGTCTGCGGATGAAATGTAGAACTAAACTTCAACTCAGTATCCAACTTCTTCCAAAGTGTTCTCCAAAAATAGCTAACAAACTTGCTGTCTTGGTCAGAGATGATACTCTTTGCTAATCCATGAAATCTGACAATTTCCTTAAAGAAAAGATCTGCTATGTGTACCGCATTTGATGTTTTCCTACATGGTATGAAATGTGTCATCTTAGAAAATCTATCCACAACAACAACTATGGAATCATTACCTCTTGCTGTCCTAGGTAAGCCAAGAACAAAATCCATGCTGATATCACTCCAAGGTTTCTCTGGAACAGTAATTGGTGTATACAAACTAGTATTCTGACTTACTCCCTTTGCAACTTGACAAACTCCATAGCTTCTTACAAATTTCTGAACATCCTTATACAACTGAGGCCAAAAATACCTCTCCTTCAGCAAACTCAATGTTTTATCAATACCAAAATACCAAAGTGTCCAGCCAATCCACTACTATGTTTCTTCTTAATCAAATTAGTTCTCATTGATCCTCTTGGTATACACAACTGAATACATTTGAACAACATATCTTCTTGAATGAAATAGTCTTTGTACTTACTTGATTGATTTGAATTAGGTGCTCTGCACACTCTCCACTGCTCTGAAAAATCAAGATCATTTTCATACAAATTCTTCATGTCATCAAAACCAAGAACTTCAATTCTCATTTCAGTCAACAAAGATTTTTTTCTACTCAATGCATCAACAACTCTGTTAGAAACTCCACTCTTATGCTTAATCACAAATGTAAAGCTCTGTAAATACTCTACCTATTTCGTATGTCTCTGATTCAACTTATTTTGACTACCTAAATATTGTAAATCCTTATGATCAGTATACAACACAAATTCATTTGGCATCAAATAATGTCTCCATTTCTTCATAGCTTGAACAATAGCATAGAACTCCTGATCATAGACATAATATTTCCTTTTTGCATCATTCAACTTTTCACTAAAGAAAGCAACATGTTTACTTTCTTGAGTCAACACAGCTTCAATTGCACTTCCACTTGCATCACATTCAACTTGAAATACCTTATTGAAATCAGGTAGGGCTAACATAGGTAATTCAACAACCTTCAGTTTCAAAACTCTTATCAGCTCCATGTGTCCATTTGAATTCTCTTTTGTCTCCTCTCATTGTCTCAGTCATAACATTACAAATAAAACTGAAATTTTTGATAAACTTCCTGTAAAAACTTGCCAATCCATGAAATGATCTTACCCCAGTGACATTTTTCAGGTGTAGACCAACTAAGTATAGCTTCAACCTTTTCTGGATCCATCTTCAAACCATAAGATGAATTCACAAATCCCAAATACACAAGCTCTTCTTTCATGAAGGAACACTTCTTTAGATTTATCAACAAATTTTCTTCTTTTAATCTCTGCAACACTTGCCTTATATGCATCAAATGCTCTTCTCTAGTCTTACTGAATATCAGAATATCATCCAAGTATACAATCACACACTTATTCAAGAATTTCTTCATAACTTCATTCATTAGTCTCATAAATGTACTCGGTGCATTAGTTAAACCAAAGGGCATAACCAACCACTCATACAAACCTTCGTTTGTCTTGAAAGCAGTCTTCCATTCATCACCTTGTCTGATTCTGATATGATGATATCCACTCTTCAAATCAATTTTGGTAAAATATCTTGCTCCACTCAAACAATCCATTATGTCATCCATTCTTGGTATAGGAAATCTATACTTCACTGTGATCTTGTTAATTACTCTGGAATCAGTGCACATTCTCCATTCTTCTTAGGTGCCAATACAACAGGTACTGCACATGGACTCAAACTTTCTCAGATCAAGACTTTGTTCAACAGTTCATGAACTTGTCGTTTAAGCTCTTCATTCTCGGTCGGTGTTAACCGATGTGGTGCTTTGTTTGGAAAACTAGCTCCAAGAATCAGATCCATACAGTGACTGATATCCCTCATTGGTGGCAAACCATCAGGTACATTATCTGAAATTATCTCCTTGTACATAGTGAGTAACTTTCCAACTTTGTAGGAATGTCATCTTCTGTATTCTTACTTGGTTTGTTAGGAATCAAAGCATAACATATATAATTTCTTTTCAAATCTTTTAACAAACTGTCTACCTTCCATCAGACAAACTTTCATAGATGTACATATCTCACCAACAAATTCTTCAACCAAAGGTGACAAAACTTACTTTTTACCATCAACCCAAATAGAGTATCTATTCAATCTTCCATCATGTATAGCATGTCTATCATATTGCCAAGGTCTACCCAACAAAATATGACAACAATCCATAGGCATAATATCACACAACACCTTATCATAATACTTTCCAATTTTTGGATTCACAAAACATTGTTCACTTACCATTAATGTATGATCATCCTTGATCCATGAGATCTGATAAGGCTTTGGATGTTTTATCCTCTCCAACTGTAAATTTGCAATGATTTCCTCAGATGCTAGATTCTCCGAGCTTCCACTGTCAACAATCACTTTCCAAACTTTGTCTGCAACTGTACATCTGGTCTTGAACAAAATTTTCCTTATCGGATCTTGCTTATCCTTTTCACTTCACAGTATCCTTCAGATCACGAAATTTCCTTCTTTCTCAGCTTCATTTGGTGACTCCTCTTGCACCAATGCATTTCTGCTACTACTGCCTTTCTTTCTTGCATGTGTACATTCAAAATATTTATGTCCTTCACCACAATTGTAACAAGTAACTTGGAATCCTTTTCTGCTATAACCACCTCTGGAGTATTTACCTCTTCCTCGGTATAGATTTCCACCTTTCCATTCACTCTTTCCTTTGTCTTGAGTTGTGTCTAAAATTGACTTGTCTGGTTTAGATCTACTATTCTCACCATGAGATCTTCCTCTTCCTCTAGGGAATCTACCTCCTCTACCTCTTTGTCTTTGTTCATATCTTCTGTTCAACTTTTCTTCAGCTTTTAGGGCAAATTGGTATGCCTCCTCAATGCCTTCCATCTTGACCAGACTGATCTCATCTTGTATGAAACTTCTCAAGCCATTCAGGTATCTTGCAACTCTCTCCATTTCATCCTCAATGTGTCCAGATCTGATGTCCAATTTGTAGAATTCTTCAGTATAGTCTTTTACTGATTTGTCTTTCTGCTTCAAACTTTGCATTCACTGGATTAGGTTAATATGATAATCACAAGGTAGAAATTTTCCTTTTAATTTGTTTACCATCTTATCCCATACATTGATTTTGTCTTTACCTTTCTTCTTCTGATCCAATTGTAGATGTTCCCACCACAGGGATATGATGTAAGGAAACTCAGGTGGGGAAACAACTTCCTACACTAATCTCTAAAGGAAAGTATTGTGCAAATTCTTTTAAATCGTTACAATTTTAGATTCGTTAACTACTTTAACAAAGATATTGCAACCATATACCATGCATACAGAAAATAGAGAATGACACAATGATTTACCCTAGGGAAAATCTTTCGGTAAAAAACCCCAGCACTCCAAAACCTGCACAATGTATTATCTTCAACACAACGGTTACAACACACTTGCAATGCAAGTTCTTTTAGGAGACAATCAACACACACAGAAAAATCCAGTAGCACTAGATTATACCAACAATACACTCTTTTCGTATATTCTCCTGTAACCCTAAAAAATGCTTAAATCATTGCGCTTTCCTTTTTAGGGCAACTCCCAAAGATAGCCATATTAGGGTTTTACCATTCTCTGAGAAAATAGGAGCCCTAAAATTTTTTTTGGGACGCTGCCCCGAACCCCACGGTTGGGATCAAGGATTGGAAGAGTGTACAGTACTCAACTTTATCAGTTGCCACATGTCATTGCATGTCTTCACCTGTCATTGAAATCTCCTAGAAATAGCTCTTACGTGTCATAGGAATCCGTCATAACTGTTTCAGCCATGATCTCCTTACACACAATTCAAGATGCTGACACATCAAGTGGAGTGACACATCAACATGCCAACTAGACATGTACACTCAAACTTAATTATATTATTTGCAAGAAATACATTTTACAAAACAAATAATAAGAATAGGAATTATCCAAGGTTGAGACACCTTATTCCTAACATTCTCCCACTTGTCGAACACCTTGTAAGAGCAATAGGAACATAATAGGAACTAACTGTTATAGGCCAAAAGGCCTATAGACTCTGAACACCATCTGAACTTCGTAGTGCCCACTGATTTCGTTAATGCATCTGCAACATTCTTCACAGTATCTACCTTCTCCAAATTAACCTTTCCATCTTCCACCATATCTCTCACAAAGTGAAATTGCACATCAATGTGCTTCGTTCTGGCATGGAAAGTTGGATTCTTCGCAAGGCAAATAGCGCTCTGACTGTCACACCAAATAGTAATCT
>MU225911.1:2205298-2229820 GCA_018584345.1 Thuja plicata
TCATAACCATTTCAGCCATGATCTCCTTACACACAATTCAAGATGCCGACACATCAAGTGGAGTGACACATCAACATGCCAACTAGACATGTACACTCACACTTAATTACATTATTTTCAAGAAATATATTTTACAAAACAAATAATAAGAATATGAATTATCCAAGGTTGAGACACCTTATTCCTAACACATGACCTTTCAATTTTGTGCTCGCAATATTCACCTTCTTATCTTCTTCTACACTCTCATATTCAAAATACTTTTCCATCTTTGTTATCCAATCAATCAATTCATCAGAATCAAAGTTTCCACTATACTCAGGAGGATTAAACTGAGGTGTCGATTTCAAACTTGTCAAAGCTCTCAGGAATCACTCTTCTTCCTGATTCATCACAGGTGCAGGTGCAGCTTCACCTTGAACCTCTTCAGTTTCATCATCATTGACATCATCAAGATGTCTTCCTCTGCGTTGGGCTATCTCAACAGCTTCCAATCTAGCAGCCATCTGTCTAAGCATATCAACTAGACCTAGATCAACATTTCCTCTCCCATGAACCATCTAAATCCCTATGCAATTGTAGGTCAGATTGCAATATGCTACTCCACAATAATGCCAACTAGGGTTAGGGTTTCAAGAAGGAACTTAGATCTCACCACGCTCTGATACCACCTGACGCAAGGAGGGCCAGTAGGAGGGGCCAGAGTCTCACCCAACTACCAAACTAGCTTGCAGACATAATGTTAAAGCCAAACAACATAGTGAGAGAAGAAAACATAGGTAATCCTTTATACTAACTTGATCAAAATCATTACATGCTGGGATGTAAGGCCTTCCCAATTTTGGCCATATAGTCGATGAATTACAATAAGATATTCATACAACAAAGATCACAGATCTTCGATCTGAATATCTAAACATTTTATTTCTTGCATCAAGTCTCTTAACTGAGGACTTAAAAATATTTTGTAATTGAGATACATCCCAAGGAGTATCAAAAAGTCTGATCATACAAAGTAGCATTGGATATTCCCGATACCTATTGACAGGCCAAGTGAGTGTTTGATCAAGGATGGTAGCATTAGATGCCAGATACTAAGTGACAAAATATCTTTTAAATCCTCTAACAAGGTCACACCTAACAATGTGTTTGTAACCTTTAACAGGGTTGGCTCTTAACAGAGCTCACTTCAGAAGAGTGAACATTTGGGGTACCGGTCCAAGTGGTTTTTCCCTTAATAGAGTTTTCACATTAAAAATCCATGTGTTATGTGTTTATGTTTCATTACTTTACAGTTTTTCATTTCACATAGATTTGTTCTGGATTGATCGGTATACTCTAGTTGGTGCAGAGGTTTGGAGACTTCCAATCTTTTGGACAACAAGACTCTACACCTTTGTTTGACAACCCCCAAGGTTTCACAATGTACCCAAGGGATTCCACTTACTCACATGGGCTTAATTTACTTCAAAGGATCAACCTTTCTAGACAGGTTCTAAATGCCCTTTACACCCTTTGGTCGTATTTCTCCAAACAAGCCAAACACCCAAGCAACCCTTCCTAGTAGCCCTATTTTTCCTGATTTTTGGGCTTTTGGACTGTACTTTACAAAACACTTGAAAATTAAATTACAGATTCAGATACCCATTTGGAAGTTACATGACATATGTGAAAATTAGATATGAATCTTTTGGACCAACTATTCTTAAAATGACCGACTCCAGCATCTCCACTAGGCCTAATTGGGCCACTTTACAAAGAAACTACCAAAATTACTTATCCCCAGACACTATAAATTTCAGAAGTTCCTATTTATGCCTCAAATCAAAGGATTATGGTACAGGTTTTCAGCCACAACCTTCCCAAATGGTCAAACTCTAAATCCCTCACCAAATGGCTCCAAAAACTAGGGCCTTCTAGAAAATGACCCAAACCTCACTTCCAGAACTTCTCCTTCTGGATTCACCATGATTTTGACATTTAATTCTTCTTCCTAAAAAAAAACATGCCCTCCTTAAGCCATATCTTCTGCTGCTACACTTATGGCATCAAATTCCATGCATTTTCATGCACCCAAGCACTCCAACTTGCCCAACTCGATGAAAATCTACATTCTCTATCTTATTCCTACATTATTATGGATAATTACATATGATACATGTCAAAAATCCATCCCAAAGTCACAGTTAGAACAGAAAGGGGATGGTTACACCATTTTGCTTAAGAAAACAATGTGAAAATGGCTATCTACAATACTTTGCCTATATGAAAGAAAACTTCATAATGAAATTCTTCTAAGATGGATCAAAAAAAATTCAAATACATCCTATAATGCACAACAATGATCAAAACATGAAAGAAGTACAATAATAGACCAAAATATGCAAGAAATTATGAATTTTATTGCATTTTCAGCCTATAGGACGTACAATCCCTTCTCCAATTTGTTTCCATTCTTTCCCAATCATTCATGGGCGTTTATAGATAATTTTTCAAATTCCAAAACCAATCCAAAGTGGTTGGAAGTTATTACAAATTGTTTAAGACTCTTAAATGCAATTTCCCACCAAAACACAACTAGCCGTTAATATTCAAAAATTTGAATTATTAACTTGTGTTTTAGTATTTTATTGCTTAAAAATTATTAAATACTTTATGGATTCAATTCCTAATTGATTCTAGGACCCAATTAACTCCATATAATCAAATTAGATGACATTTGGCACTATTGGCCACCCTTACATCATTTTTGGTCCTAAGTCCTTTACCAGGACTTCTAGGACTTATTAATAATTTATTATATTCTTTATTAAAAATTGCCATTAAAGGCCTCAATACATCCCAATTCACATTTAGGGATGATTTTATTCCTTTTCCTTTGATTGATTCCATGGTGACCTTAGGTGAATTCATACGTGCTCCTACACCATACACCCCACCTTGGAAAAAGTTCTTGTCCCAAGAACTAAGGGACTTGGTCTTTCTTCCACCCATCCTCCTTGAAGGTGGTTGTCCTCTCTGCCCTTGATCAGGCCTCTGATCTGATAACAAATCCCTTCTTCTATCCTTCAAACCTACACTCAAAGGGTTAGAAACAAGGAAAGAAGATTGGAATCTGTCATCATGCTTGCCAATTTGCTGTTGTGGACAGTGAACTTGTGGCTTCAAAAAATGTCCTTGAAACTCCTTTTAAGGATCAGATAGACCCCTCCTTGTGTCTTTCAATGGAACCCCTACAATCTTCTCCATTGCTTTCTCCAATGGACACCAAATTGTGCCAATAAGGACACCATCTTTGAATCGCCTCACAATAGGTGCTTAGTAATTGTTCCCAAAGCCTCTCTTAGGAATAGTTTATTCAATCTAAGGATTAATTCTCCCACCATGAGGTACATTTATTTTGTCAACCCAGGGAAATATACTTGAAATGGTACAACACAGTATATGCACTAAGTTCCTTAAAGAGTCACTCTACCTATGCTGTAGGAAACTAAAATACATGAAAGGAATCTATACTAGGGCTGCAGGAAAGGAAACACGCCTACTCCTTACTGAAATGAATGCTACAAATTGCAAACTCTACTTAAGCCTATTCTTTCAACCTAGAGCATCCACTATAACTATCCTTGTACGTGCTGCAGGAACATTCACAAAGTACAATGCTGCAGGAACATTCACAAAGTACAATGCTGCAAGAAGAAATTGTAATCTTTTATCTAGAATGCTAGAAATGTAGAAAGTAAATCTACTCTACTCTTCTCTAATCCGCTTCCCAAGTGGGCCCCCTTGGTCGGATTCTGCTTATCTATTAACACAGAAGATAAACCAAAAGTCACTTCATTATGTTCCAAGAACTGATTACATGAGAATGGTATGTAAAACTAAAAATGAACTTGTTGTGCAAGATACAATCAGAACATTGTATTCCAAAATATCCAAACTTTCAAAATAATAGTCTCCTCCCTATAAATAGAGGATTGACTTCATTATTCTAAAACAGAAAAGGAACCATCTAACTAAAAATATGCCAGAGAGAAAAAATAGGAAACACAACAGCCCACAACATATACAATGAAGTCTGGGCGACCAAGTCAACATGCTGGAAGTGCGGAAGGAATATAGCAGCACTTCATTCATGCATTTCTGAAACAGTGGCTCCTCATTTGCAGTAGCCATGTCTTTTGATGCCATGATGGTTATCTACTCGCAGCTGGTCTTTATCATTCTCTTTGAATGTTGTCAACCACTCCCAAGCGGCTCCTATTTCCTGGCAGGTTAGTTATCATGCAAAGATATTCATACAAGTAGCTTAATCAAATTGATCCAGATATTAGAACACACATTCTGATTATTATATGAAATACTGCAACATATATATAATATTTGCACAATATGACATATCTATTCTACCCATAGGTTTAATGGTTCTATCTATACTTTGACATAAGTTCAACTGATTATGAGTCCATCATTGTTCTGGTAATACTTAAAAATAGAGTATAAAGATTAATATAATAGAGATGATAAATGGTCTCATTATCTGCCCCCTGGTAAACTAAATGCTTGTCCTCAAGCATTACATCTTCTGGTAGTTTCTCTAAAATCTCCAACCTCTGTCCTCCCTTGCCTCTGGCTCTTGAAAGTGTAGTAAAACCCCATTGTCTTCTCTGAGACATCCACTCTGTGATCCTCCTGCAGTCAGTCAAGTCTATCAGTATTGATGTCATACAGGGGCCAAAGGAGCATTGGTGGCTACATGGTGAGTGGACACCCGAGTTCCTGTCTAATTTGCCTTCCCAGTTGCATGTATTTTGGTGCTATTTGAATAGTTGCTTGGATGTTGATAGGACTATGTGGTTCAAATTTATTCAATGCTTCGGATAACCTACACGATCTACTTCTGGCACCAGCTAGGGCTCTCTGAAAGATGAAGTAAGACAAACCATCATACTCTGCATAGACCTCTGTTCCAATCCCAGAATTTTTATCCATGGTTTCCTCCTTAATTTTTCCATATGTCAAATTGAGCCAATCTCTAAGGAGTATATCTGGCTTGCTACTCTCTTCCCTTAATGGTAATTGCTCTAGTTTCTCCTGTTCCCTATAGTTTTCTAGCTGTCTGTAATAGTTGGCTTCATTATGCATCCAGGAAATTAATGCCCTTACATGTACATCCCCTATATAAAGTAAAGGGTTCCACTCAGTCTCTGTTGGAATGATGAAGTTATGCATGTACAGTTCATGAAGTAGATTTTGCTTCCATGAGGGAAGGGTTTGGTAAAGGCCATAAAATTCTTGGGCTGACTTGAACTCAGAGTCTATATCTTTAATGGTCATCATTAGTTGGAACAAGAGGAATTTTTCTTTCAAACAAATGGTATAAACCCTAGGAGGTGGTCTACATGCAATTATTTGATCAGCCAATTTGAGGGCATGATCTATATTTTGTATCTATTTTTCCAATTACTCTTTCAATTCCGCTCTGTTATGAATTTCTTCAGTTTCTTTTTCTCTTCTCCCCATAAAGTTGTTGTTAAAACATACTTATTATGTAATCCAAAGAGAAGCATCTGCAAGGTGATTGGGCCACAATCCTCTACCTGGTTACTCTGTCTCCTCTTTTCTTCCATGGCTGCTCTAAGAAACTTATTAACCAAGTTCTGTTGTAGGGAACTAAGGCAGTTTCTGTGTAGGCTGACTGATGGGTTACTGAGGCACTCTCCTCGTTTCTATCTGGAATATCCTGATAGATTTTCTGGGGACTATTTTGGTGAACATCAGGTTCAACTTCATAAGTTTTTTTTGAATGTGGAAGAAAGTCTGGAAATGCAGACTGATTTGGGGAGTCGTCTGGAATGATTTGTACATTGGCTTGTTCATCAAATTGCAAAGGAGAAGCAGGTTGGATTTTTGAGGACACTCTAGGGAGTTGTCCTCTCATTCTAGGGGTTCTTCACACATGGGTTTCTTCAATATCTACAACCTTTTTCTGAGTAGCCCTCTTTGGCTTCTTTTCTGTAGGAGTAGCTTATGCACGAACTAGCTTCCTTTTCTTCCCCTTTGAAGCAGTAGGGGTTTGTGGTTTGGCTGCAGGAATGAAAGTTTCTCCCTCTAATTTTCATTTTCCTTTGGTTCGGGAAGAAGTGGGTACATTTCTCTCATGAGCAGGTAAAGGCATAATTTCTTGCAGATTTTCAGTTTCTGTCCCTTGGGTGTCCTACTCAATGGCTAGGTCAATTGGTATTGCATCATCATGACCGGATTGCACATTAGGGTTAACCTGTGGTTGTAGGGTTTTATGCTAGAAAAATTTTGACCATGCCATGGTAGAGGCATCCCTAAGAGATATTTCTATTAAAAATTTAATTAGGGCATGGTGGGTGACATAATTGACATTTCCTTTTTGGGTCTCCTCAGCACTAATGCATAGCATATTGTACAAGAAATTAGGGACATTTATTGGTAGATTATGCCTTACATAACTCAGTAATTTAAAATTATGTGCGTGCAAATTAGAAAATATCCCTTCACATGTAAAATACCTTGTAATATGCATAGCCAACTCATTATACGACGGAGGGATAGACATTATTTTGCACCCTTGTTTGTTAATCTCCAGTTGAGGGTCGCTTGGTAGGGTGAATTGGGCCCTAGCTGATCTGGCATCATGAACATTAGGGTAGTGCTCTCCAACCATTGGAAATCCAGTAACTTCTACTATTCTCTCCTCTATTGTGACCACTGTCAATCCCCATATAGTTTCTTTCCCTTCTTCAATTGTACTTGCAAATTCAGCTCCTAAGTCCTCATCAAATTCTGTTAATTTTAAGAAATACCCTAACCAGCCACATGCATTAAACCTTCTTACCGCTTCAACATCTGAAAGTAACACACCATGTAATATTAGCTCATGCCTCTGTAACTGGTCTCCCATTTGTGCTTTCCAATTTTCAATTTGTTTGCTTTGTAGTAGATAAATGCCTTGTTCCTTGAATTTCAGACTACTCATTTTTGAAAAACTATGGGATTCCTTCTGAATTCCTCTATTATCCTCAGCATGAACAATGGTGATGTATTTTAACAAGAGAAATTATAGTTCTTACTATGGGTTGCCACATAAATTAATTATAAGTCACATCAGGTCTGACAATCAGAGATAATTTGGGAATAAAGGTACGATAATTGTGCGATATAGTAATAGACTTTAATGAGACAAAGGTGAAGTACAAATTTGAGGTGTCGTTAAATCTTGTAGGAGTAAATAGAAATGACATTTTAGGAATTAATACACTTCCCTCCCCCCTACAAAAAATTGACAAGTGTCCACACTTGACATACTTGGCACGAGGAATGGAACTGGCTTAATGCCATAATGATATATTTATTGCAGTACTAGATATAATCATCGCAATCTATGCACTAAAAATGGAAAAAAATTGAAAAGATTGTACCTGTCATTCGATCTTTACACGTGCCAGAAAAAGGTGGCAAGAGTGGAATGAAAGTGGCAGCGGATTGCGTCAGCGTACTTGGCTCTTATTGAAAGTGAAGAAAGGAAAATTTTGATGACGTGGAAGGTGGGTGGGTGGAAGATAGAGAAATGAGATGAGTTGGAAAGAAGAAGTGGAAAGTGAATGGAAGAATGAAATTCATGTAAACATAGTTTTTATTATGAAAATGCTCGTTGGAATTATATTGAAGAGCTGCAGGAAGAAGGTTTGCACCCTTTGCTGCAGGAAGTGTTACCTTTTGCTCATTTGAAATTTGTTGTCGAAACTGCTGCAGGAAGCCTTCTTTTGTTTGAGGTTGGTGATACAACTTTAGCTGATGTCCATTGACTAATATCTTGAAATGTATTGGATCAATTGTGGTTAACTGGATGGCTGCATTTGTGAAGGCATGGTTTATTTCATATGGCCCCAACCATCTTGTCTGCAGCTTTTCTGGTATTTCCTTAAATCTTGAATCGTATAGCAATGCCCAATCTCCAACATGAAACTATTTGTTCTTAATATGTGAGTTGCGCCAATTTTTCCTTTGTTTATGGACTATTTCAATTCACTCCAAGGAAGCTTTGCGCATTTCATCCAAGGAATTGAGATGCATCAATCGCTCTTTCTGTGCTGTAGGAAAATAAATATTTAACTCCAATACTGTCTGCAAAGTTTTGTGTTCAAATTCAATGGGTAGCATGGCTGCTTTTCCATATAACAGCTCAAATGGAGTGAACCCTAAGTGGTTTTCCAGGTTGTTCTATAGCCCCAAATGGCTTTTGATAGTCTTTTGCTCCAGTCTCGGTGATGCAAATGAACTATTTTTGTTAAGATGGCTTCTATTTCCTGATTTGTAACTTCAACCTGTCCATTGGCCTGAGGGTGATAAGGGCCTGACTTTCGATGTCTGATATTATATTCTTTCATGAGCTTTGTTATCATATTGGAAGTGAATTGGGTGCCTTGGTCAATTACAAGTTCTCTCGGTACTCCATATCTGGTGAAAATTTTATCATACAAAAATTCTGCAACCTTATGATCCTGGGCATGTTTCATAGCTTTTACTTCGACCCATTTGGTCAAATAATTAGTGCACACCAGGATGTAAGACTTCCCATTGGATGGAGGGTCTATTGGACCAATGAAGTCCATGCTCCATTTGTCAAATGGAGTTACCACCACCTGTGGATTTAAGGGCATTTCATCTGATTTAGTTGGTCGGCCCATTCTCTGACATTTGTCACATTTCCTTGTGTAGCTGGATGCATCCTTGTGAATTGTAGGCCAGTAATATCCAGTTGTTAAAATCTTTAGGGCTATCCTTTTCGCTGCAAAGTGTCCCCCACATAGTTAATTATGACAGACATGGAGAATGTCGTATGTCTCATCTTCTCGCACACATCTTCTCATTACTTGATCATGTCCAGTGTAAAGTAGTATGTTATCAATCCAAGAGAAATTAAAGATTTTCTCGACAAGCAGTGTCCTATCTTTGTAAGAAAAATGTGTTGGCATTTTGTTAGCTGCAAGGTAATTAGCTATGTCAGCATACCACGAACTTTGGACAACAATATGAAAAAAATGCTCATCTAGAAATGCATCATCTATCAGAGTAGTGTCTTCTTCAGCATGATGAATTCTGGATAGATAATCAACTACTACATTTGCCTTGCCAGGCTTGTCAACTATAGTAATGTCGAATTCCTACAAAAGAAGAAGCCCTCTTGCTAACTTGCCTGTAATGGCAGGATTTTTCATGAGATATTTTATTGCTGCATGGTCAATATGAACAAAAATAGGTTAGCCAGTTATGTAATGACAGAATTTGTTCAGAGAATAAACTACTGCTAAGAATTTTTTCTTAGTCAATGTATAGTTTAACTCTGGTCCATGGAGGCTCTTTCTAATGTAGTAAATTGCATTCTCTTGGTTACTGGACTTTTGTCCTAGGACAAAACCTATTGTGCAGTTTGAAGCATCTGTATGAATGTGAAACGGAAAAGTCCAATTAGGACCCCTAAGTATGGGTGCAGTTGTCAATAGTTTCTTAAGCTGCAGGAAGGATTCATTACATTCCCTTGTCCAATTAAATTCATCCTCTTTGGTAAGAAAAGTATATAGAGGACTAGCTATTTGACTAAACTTTTGGATAAACCTCCTATAGTAGCCAACATGTCCTAAGAAAGATCTAACATCCTTTTGCTTTGTGGGAATAGGTAGTGTGAGAATTACCTCTATTTTTGCAGGATCTACCTGGATTCTAGCTTCGGAGATAAAATGTCCCAGCACTACACTTTCTTGCATCATCATGAAGCATTTCTCACTGTTGAGAGATAAGTTGTGTTCCTGACATCTGATTAGTACCCTTTCCAAATTCTTCAGGGATTCCTCAAAGGTGACACAAAATGTAGTAAAGTTGTCCATATATATCTCCATACAATCATGTGATATGTCAGCAAAGATGTTGATTACAACTCTCTAGAAAGTAGTTGGTGCATTGCATAAGCCAAATGGTAATACAAAATAAGAATATGTTCCCTAGGGGCATGTGAATGTAGTCTTCTCCTATCTTCTGGAGCAATGCTGATCTGGTTGTAACCGCTGTATCCATCCAGAAAGGAGAAATATTTCTTACCATTCAGAGTGTCCAGGACTTGATCAATAAAGGGTAAAGGAAAATGATCCGTCTTTGTGGCATTATTCAACTCCCTGTAATCCACACATATTCACCATTTCCCTCATTTCTTAGGTACAATGACCAAAGGTGATACCCACTTGCTATCAGAGATTGGATAGATGAAACCAACATCTAGTAATTTTTGTAATTCACTTTTGACTATTTCTCTCAATGCTGGATTTATCCTTCTTTGAGGTTGACAGTGTGGTAAGCTGCCATCATTAATGTAGATCCTATGGGTGCAGAGTTTGGGGTTCAAACCTAGCATGTCTCCATAATCCCAAGCAAAGGCTTTCTCATGCTTATGCAAGAGTTTTGTTAACAATGCCAATTTTGGGAGTGGCAACTTATTGTTTACATGGAGATTGTGACCTGAGCAAATTTCCATAGTAGTTGTTACCTCTACCATTGGCATCTCAGATACTGGGCTTGTAGCTACTTCACATGGTAATAATTGGCTAATTATCTTAGGGCTTGCTGGAAAGACAGTCCTCATAGGTACATAGCTGTAGAATAGAACTTTCAAAAACATCTTTTGCTACTATACACTCATTTGTAAGAATACTCTATATTACATCATCTTCCTCTTGCATTTTTAGAAAAGACTATCTATGCATCATCATAAGATGGGCAACAGAGTTGACCTCTTCTTCCTCATCCCCTAGTTCTGGCCAAATAAGATCTCTAAAGTCTAGCTGAGGATGGGCAGGAGGAAAGAGTGCTAGATTCTTTATTTCCTGACCATTTGAAATTGTCATACTTCCTGTTCTGCAACTAATTTTTGCATCAATGGTGGCTAACCAAGGTCTCCCTAGGATGACTAGATAGCCAGCAAAGTTTAATTTTGGTGATAAGATGAGAAAATTAGCATGGTATTCCCATGAGTCTAAGGTGACTATCACATCTTCTATAAGACCATTTGGAGTGACTGTTGAACTGTCAGCAAGTTGTAACACTGTTGGAGTTGTTCTCAAACCCTCTATACTTAGTCTGTGCATTGTATCTTTGGTCATTACATTTATGAATGCTCTCAAATAGACTAAAGCATTTTTAACAGATTGTCCATTAATTATCAAGTCAACTACTGGACTTCCAAGGTCTGAATACTTGGGTATAACTACCTTTCCCAACATGATATTAGCAAGTTACCCTATTACATGAACTATTTGAGGGTCCTTTTTTTTTTCCTTCCACGATTTTTAAGGCATGCATCCTTAATAGCTTTTCCATAGATAGGAACGCCTTTGATAGCTTAAAACAGAGGGATTTGGATGTGCATATTTTTCAGCTGCTCAAGAATGTCAAATGACATTTCTTCTTGGGATATAGGCTTTTCTATGGTGAGCCTTTATGGAAAAGGAGGGTCAACTTAGGTCTTAACATCAATTTTGCTAGATTTTTGAGTTGATTGGGTGGTATTTTGTAATGTAGCCTCTAGAAGAGGTGCTGATGCTACAGGAGTGTCTGAAACTTCTATGATAATAGGATGTTCATGTGTAGGTAGAGTAGTACCAGACCTTAAATGGATATCAGATATCTCAAGTGCGTAGGCAGGGTATTGCTGTGTATCAGTAGTATACATTGGATACTATTGTTGCTTGCTATTTAGATTTGGTTGTGGATGAGCAGGAAATTGGGTTTGCTTTGGATTAGGGCTAGTGGCTATAGGAGGTGGCATTATTGCAGGAGGAGGGACTGGCGGTGGCAGTTGTGGAAAAGTAGGATTTTGGTTAGGCCACTATGGAGGCCCCCTCCATTGGTTATTTTGCTGCCAATTTCCTTGTGGTGGTTGCCATTGATTTTACTGGTTGGGCCACTGGTTATTTTTTTGGTTAGGCTAATGGTTATTTTTCTGGTTAGGCCATTGGTTATTCCAGGCTGGCTGAGAGTACTAAGAAGGATTCTGATAGCTTTAGTTTTTCCATTGACTATTGTACAGATTTGAAAATTATAATGGGTCCTGAGGCATACCTTTTCATGAAGCCCATGGTCGACATTGAGAAACAAAGAACACTTGCTCATCGTCTCCTTCTATCTTCATGAACTCGGTAGGCAAATATTGATTTTCCAGGTTCACCACCAGCTTGCATTCACAGTCTTTCTTTTGTTTATGACAATGAGGATAGTACTTAGCTAACTGTAATTCAACATCCAAATGTTTCTTCTTGGCAGTCATGGTGTTGAGATGCGTAGCAACATCATTAATGATGTCTTGATTGAAATCTACTAGCAAATTAGATATCTCCAATTTAGAAACGCCTGAACTGCTCCCTTTAATGACTGTAGACCGATATCCTCATCTTTTCTTCCCAGTTGATTTGGAGTAGTTGAGACAAATTTTCTTGAGGTCATTCCAAGAAGATTGGGACATATCCCCACCATCCATGAGGTCCAATGCTTCCAAAAAACTATCGTTCACTCCTCTTAAGAAGACTAGTTTCTATCAATCCTTTGCTAGAACATGTTGGGGATTCTTTTGCATGGTGTATAAGAAACATGAAACATAGTCCTCCAAGGTTTCATCCTCTTTCTACGACATTCTAAAAAAGTCATCTCCCCTTGGGTCACTCCCCTTGCAATATTCTTTGTATTTCTGCAAAAATAGAGTTTGCATCTCATCCCTTGTGCTTGTTGCATTTGCTCCTAAGCCCATGAACCATCGTAAGGCCGACTCATTTAGTGTTGCTGGAAACAATTTGAGTTTGTGGGCATCAGTGTTATAGTCAAATATATGATAGAGGACGTCAAACTTGAACAAAAAGGTGTCAAGATCTTTCGTTATCAGCCCATAGAACTTTGGAAGTGTAGCAGAGGGTATATTTTTGAATTGGCATTGTTTATAAGGCTCTGTAGAGGAAACAAGAAAGTAGGTTGTGCCATTACTAGAGGTATTGGGAGTTGGAGTTGCTATTGGAAAGGAATATTAGCCACAAGATTGATAATGATAGGTGTATTTGGGTCAGAATTATCAAGAAAGCTGGCCAAGATTTCAGCGAAAGGCTGAAGACCACTTATATCAAAAGACTCTGGTCCAATAGAAGATGCTGCTGGAAACTTAGGACTTGCGTCAACAAAAGGAAACTCAAATTCTTCAACTTGTTCATTCAAATTTGCAAACTCTCCTGGAAGAAATCTTTCATATTCATCTCTTCTTCTTCCCCTTTGATGCATGCAAATGAATTCTTCACACTGGTGAAGTAAATTTAAAACTACAACCACTAAAAACTAGCTTAGAAATGAAAAATGACTCATAAAGTTTCTTAGCTTGACACCATCCCCGACAATGACACCAAAAATGAACCACCTCACAATAGGTGCTTAGTAGTCATGACCAAAGCCTCTCTTAGGAATAGTTTATTCAATCTAAGGATCACTTCTCCCACCATGAGGTGCATTTAGTTTGTCAACCCAAGGACGTATACTTGAAATGGCATGACACAGTATGTGCACTAAGTTCCTTAAAGAGTCACTCTACCTATGCTGCAGGAAAGTAAAATACATGAAAGGAATCTATACTATGGCTGAAGGAAAGGAAACACACCTACTCCTTACTAAAATGAATGCTACAAATTGCAAAATCTACTTAAGCCTTTTGTTTCAACCTAGAGCATCCACTATAACTATCCTTGCAGGTGCTGCAGGAACATTCACAAAGTACAATGCTGCAGGAAGAAACTGTAATCTTTTATCTAGAATGATAGAAATGTAGAAAGTAAATCTAATCTACTCTATTCTAATCCACCTCCCAAGTGGCTCCCCTTGGCCAGCTTTTGCTAATCTATTAACTCAGAAGATAAACCAAAAGTCACTTCATTATGTTCCAAGAACTGATTACATGAGAATGGTATGTAAAACTAAAAATGAACTTGCTGTGCAAGATATAGTCAGAACATTGTATTCCAAAATATCCAAAATTCCAAAATAACAGTCTCCTCCCTACAAATAGAGGATTGAATTCATTATTCTAAAACAGAAAAGGAACCATCTAACTAAAACTACGCCAGAGACAAAAAATAGGAAACACAACAACCCACGACATATGCAATGAAGTCTCAGTGATCGAGTCAACATGATGGAAGTGTGGAAGGAATATAGTAGCGCTTCATTTATGCTTTTGTGAAACAATGGCTCCTCATTTGCAGTAGCCGTGTCTTCTAATTCCATGATGGTTATCCGCTCCCAGCTAGTCTTTATCATTCTCTTTGAATGCTGTCGACCACTTCCAAGTAGCTCCTATTTCCTGGCAGGTTAGTTATCATGCAAAGATATTCATACAAGTAGCTTAATTAAATTGATCCAAATATTAGAACACACATTCTAATTATTATATGAAATACTACAACATATATATAATATTGGCACAATATGACATATCTATTCTACCCATATGTTTAATGGTTCTATCTGTACTTTGACATAAGTTCAACTAATTATGAGTCCATGATTGTTTTGGTAATACTTAAAAATAGAGTATAAAGATTAATATAATAGAGACAGTAAATGGTCTAATCAATCTTCATGCCCTGTTTGCTGCTTCACAGTCAATGCCTCATGAATATCCAAAAACTCATCCTTCAAGACCAATAAAGTGGTCTTAGGCTGCCGCTCTATAGTCACTATCTTCTCATACTTTGGAATATGCAAATCAACATATGTTTTTGCACCAAAGACAATGATGCTACCAACTTCTTCTACTTGACTTGGAAGAGGTTTAAGGGTGAATTTTCTTCCCTCCTTGTGCACTACATACTCATTCTTCAAACCATAATGAATGGTCTCCCTTGAAACCTGCCATGGTCTCGCTAAGATGTTGTGGCAACATGTCATGGGAACTATATCACATAGAACCCTATCAACATAACCCCCAATTGAAAAATTTATGTATGCTTGCTCCTTAATCAAAATATTATGATCATTACTGATCCAAGAGGACCTATATGGTCTACCAATAGGAAATTTAGGTAAGTTTAAATTATTTACCATCTCATGGGACACTAGATTGTCAAATGAACCAGAATATATGATAACCTTGCATATTTTGCCATAGCATTTACAATTTGTTCTAAAGATAGATACCGTGGGTAAATGTTGGATAGGTGACCTTCCCATCAGGAGACACTCACTTTCTTTAGGATATGCATAGTCATGGTCTTCTTCTTCTTCCTCTTGTTGTTTATTGTCATCTTCTCCTTGGACCAATTGAACCCTCTTATCATTCTTCTTGGCTTCTCTTTCAGGACACTTGTAGAATGGATGTCCTTCTTCACCACACTTATAGCACTTTACAGGGAGGCTCTTTCCTATACCACTTCTTTGTTCTCCTTTATGATCTGAGGCTTTCTCTTTTCCATTATCATTCTTTCTTTGGCTTGGATTTACTCCCTTGCCTTTGTTTTGTTTCCCTCTTGAACCGCCTTGCCTCTCTTGCCTTCTTCTAAGCTTGTCCTCGGCTTTCATTGCCAAATTGTAGCAATCTTCAAGAGTTCTAGGTGTGGCCATGCTCATTTCAGCTTGGATATTTTACCTCAGCCCTCCAAGATATCTAGCCACCTTCTCTTCCACATCTTCATCATGAGAGGCTCTGATGTCAAGTTTGTGGAATTCCTCTGTATACCTTTGGAAATCCATGTCCTTCTACTTCAACCCTTGAATCTTCTTGAAGAGTTGAACCTTGTAGTCCTCAGGTAGAAACTTCTCCCTCATTTTTGTCATCATTCTAGGCCATGATGTGATCTTTGGTAGACTTTTCTTCCACCTTTCTGCTTGTAGGCAATCCCACCATAGCAATGCATGACCCTTAAGTCTTGCTTTTTCAATCTTCACTTTATGGTTGTATTGAATGTCCTCACAGTCAAAGTGGTTCTCAATAGTACTGAACCAATCAAGGATAACTTCCTCATCCATCTTCCCATCACACATTGTGATCTCTTCTATGACTTTGGATTCTCCTCCTTTAACTGCCTTCAAGACCTTCACTAGTCTAGCATCCTCAGGATCCAACCTTTCTTCATCAGGTTCCTGTTATGCTTCTCCTTCATCATCAAGAGGGTATGAATCTCTCTTCTCAACAATATTGGTCAATCTTTCAATTAATTCTTCCAATCTCTTATTCTTTTCTGCTTGCTCCATCACCATCCTAGCAAGCTCCATGTTTGTCATCTTTGGAGGCATGTTTTGAGCCTCTTCTTCAAAATCCTTAGACTCTGCTCTAGGAATACACACCTAACCTTCCTCCCAAAGCTCTTACTTTATCTAATACCACTTGGTGTAGAGACTTGGAGACTTCCAATCTTTTGGACAACAAGACTCTACACCTTTGTTTGACAACCCCCAAGGTTTCACAATGTACCCAAGGGATTCCACTTACTCACATGGGTTTAATTGACTTCAAAGGATTCAAGACTCAAAATAAGTCTATTGAAGGCCTTAAAACAACTAGATAAACCTTTATAGATAGGTTATAAATTCCCTTTACACCCTTTGGTCATATTTCTCCAAACAAGCCAAACACCCAAGCAACCCTTCATAGTAGCCCTATTTTTCCTAATTTTTGGGATTTTGGACCCAAATTTCCAGTAAAATTGAAAATTAAATTTCATATTAGGATACCCATTTGGAATTTACACAACATATGTGAAAATTAGATATGACTCTTTTGGACCAACTATTCTTAAAATGACCAACTCCAGTATCTCCACTAGGCCTAATTGGGCCACTTTACAAAGTAACTACCAAAATTACTTATCCCCAGACACTATAACTTTCATAAGTTCCTATTTATGCCTCAAATAAAAGGATTATGGTATAGGTTTTAAGCCACAACCTTCCCAAATGGTCAAATTCCAAATCCCTCACCAAATGGCTCCAAAAACTAGGGCCTTCTAGAAAATGACCCAAAACTCACTTCCAGAACTTCTCCTTCTAGATTCACCATAATTTTGACATTTAATTCTTCTACCTCAAACAAAAAATGCCCTCCTTAAGCTAGATCTTATGCTGCTACACTTATGGCATCAAATTCCATGCATTTTCATGCACCCAAGCACTCCAACTTGCCCAACTCAATGACCATCTGCATTCTCTATCTTATTCCTGCATTATTATGGATAATTACATATGATACATGTCAAAAATCCATCCCCAAGTCACAATTAGAACATAAAGGGGATGGTTACACCACTTTGGTTAAGAAAACAATGTGAAAATGACTATCTACAACACTTTGGCTATATGAAAGAAAAATTCATAATGAAATTCTTCTAAGATGGATCAAAAAAAATTTAAATACATCCTATAATGCACAAAAATTATCAAAACATGAAAGAAGTACAATAATAGACCAAAATATGCAAGAAATTATGAATTTTATTGCATTTTTAGTCTACAGGCTATACAACCCCTTCTCCAATTCGTTTCCATTATTTCCCAATAATTCATGGGTGTTTATAAAAAATTTTTCAACTTCCAAAACCGATCCCAAGTGGTTGGAAGTGATTACAAATTGTTTAGGACTCTTAAATGCAATTTCCCACCAAAACACAACTAGCAGTTAATATTCAAAAATTTGAATTATTAACTTGTGTTTTGGTATTTTATTGCTTAAAAATTCTTAAATACTTTAAGATCATCAAAGAAGTACTAAAAATATTCAAGATAGAAGATTCTAAATTAGTTGGAACACCGATGGAAATTGGATGTAAGATGACAAAGGAGGACAAGTCATCATAGGTAAATCAGACTTTATACAGATCAATGATTGGAAAACTCATGTATGTTGTACATACTAGACCTAATATTGCACATGCAGTAGGAATAGTTGCAAAATTTTCTGCTAATCCCAGGGAATCACATATGACTACTGTGAAAAGAATCCTAAGATATCTGAAGAATATTGAGGAATATGGCTTATGGTATAGAAGAGAAGGCAAATTTGAACTTAAGGTCTTTACCGACACTAATTGGGCTGGAAATATTGATGACTGGAAGAGCACAATTGGAGGAGCATTCTTTATGGGTGATAAACTTGTCACATGGATCAACAAGAAGCAAGGATGCATCTCTCAGTCTACTGCAGAAGCAGAGTATGTTGTTGCTGTTGCAAACTACTCAAATATTGCATGGATCAAATAGTTACTGGAAGGTATGCATATGAAAATTCTTGAACCAGTAATTATCTATTGTGATAATACTAGTACAATAAACATTTCCAAGAATCCAGTCATGCATGCTAAAACAAAACATATTGCCATCACGTATCATTATTTGAGAGAACAAGTTCAAGCAAAGGAGGTGATACTTGAGTATGTGCAATCAAAGGAACAATTAGCCGATATCTTCACCAAGCCACTACCCAAGGATGCATTTGAATACTTGAGAAAGAGACTAGGGGTCAGACCCTTGTCTACTAGTCAGTAAAATGACTAGAAGGCTGCATCAACCTACATATTATTAGAATATCATTCATGTTGATGCAAGCACATAGATGGACTTCAAAGATAAAGCTATACACAACAATGTATTTATCTACTCCGAGCACCAGAGTTATTGTATTGGCAATGGATTGGGAAATTCAAGGAGTATATTATGGATAGAAGGATTTGTTTGGCATTACTGCCAAAAATATTTGTTTGGCATTGCTGTCAAAGGGAGAGATTATATCCATTATCACTTCAAGGAGAGATTATATCCATGGGAGATTATACATCAGGGAGAGATTATATCCATCACATTATCTAGAGGGAGAGATGTAACCAGAAAGGGAGAGTACATACAAAGGGAAAGAATTGATGATAAGAGATCAAGAAAAGAGAACAGTGAAAGGGAGAGAGTTTGACATAGGAAAAGAACACATCACATTTGAGAAAGAAAGATTATACATCTATCTAGTAAAGGGATTGAAGACAGAGAGAAAGATGCAAGAATCAAATCTAAGTTATATGAACTTACCGAGGACCAGATATTTGTATCGGTTATAGTACATAAGATTGGTAGTTTGATGAACTTCAAATGTTATATTTCATATTGTATTAGTGATAATATAGTGTGAAAATGTAGTGTGTTTCCATCAATGCCAAAGGGAGAGATTGATGAACTATATAATTGATTGAATGTTTGAATATGTTAAGTTGGTGATCATGCAAGGCATTAAATCAGTTAATGTATTGTATTGTCATTGATGTCAACTTGATATAATCTGTATGGTCATGGAAATATTTCGAAAGAATTTAAAGAAATGATGAATCAAAGATATGATATCAGTAATGGATATAAGTCAAGTATTCACAAAGTGACTGTATACACCGATGGACAGAGTAAAAGAGCAAAGTCACTGTGTTACCCGACGAGAAAATGCACAACATTACTGACAAGAAAAGTCATAGTGTTTCCCGATGAGAAAAGAACAGAGTAACCTGATAGAAAGAATTACTGTGTTTCCCAATGGATGGAGATCCTGAAGACAACTGAAGTCACACGGATGAAATAATCAGTTATTATCGATGACTAACTGAAGTATTGACTGACAAAACAGAGAGTTCAGAAATGACAAAATGCTTAGCTGTCAAGAGATAAAAATAGACTTAACTGATACTTATCATTGTTTTAATTGACAAGATAAAGCATGAGATAAGAAATAGATTTAAATCTTCCTTTTCCAGTTGGCAAGAGGATCTCTAAGAGATAAAAATGGATTTTTTCTTTAAATCTAATTGGAAAGAATTGTGGATCACGCCAAGATCAAGAAAGCCAAGAAAAAGTGAATCATGTCTATAAAGAGACAACCTAATTCATTAATAATTTGGGGAGGAAGAAGAGAAGTAAAAAGGAGAATAGATGCTAAAGAGATTCTGAAGGAGAAGAAAGTCTTCATTCAGACCTGATCAACAAGCTGAGGAAAGAGCTAGATTCTGTAGACACTGACGAATAGTGAAATAGAATCATAGATCATAATAGTGTGGAACAAAGGTTTTGAATTGATAATATTGATCAAAGAGGTAATGCCCTTACAATAGATCTCAAAATATGCAATTCAAGTTGTATGTGTGAACATATCACTTTACTGTTTCAGTTTAAGCATTGAAGCATCAAGTATCTTAACCGAGTAGGACTTAAAAGTCTTTTGTAATTGATATACATTCCAAGGAGTATCAAAAAGTTTGATCATACAAAGTAGCATTGGATATGCTCGATACGTATTGACAGGCCAAGTGAGCGTTTGATCAAGGATGGTAGTATTAGATCCAGATACTAAGTGACAAAATATCTTTTAAATCCTCTAACAAGGTCACACCTCATAGTGTGTTTTTAACCTTTAACAGGGTTGGCTCTTAACTGATCTCACTTCAAAAGAGTGAAAATTTGGGGTAACAGTCCTAGTAGGTTTTCCCTTAACAAGGTTTCCATGTTAAAAATCCATGTGTTATGTGTTTATGTTTCATTACTTTACAGTTTGCATTTCACATAAAGTTATTCTGGATTGATCGGTATACACTAGTTATTTACTGTGTTTTGGTAAATAGAAAGACTACTTATCGGTAAACATACTGAAGAAGGTTTTACAAAGCATTCCGAAAAGTAGTAAGTTGATAAAAGTATATCAAGGCATTCATCTTGTAGGACTGAAGATAACTAGAGGTATAAGTTGTGGTACTAAGTTTGAAGGATTGATTTAAGGATTAATTTTTGAGGCCACTAATTCACCCCTCCTCCTAGTTATTACTAATAGTGTGGAATTGGTATGAAGGATTTGGGATTGGAATTCTTCAAAGCCAATGAGAAGCACTGAGACAAAACTAATGGTGGATGTCCTTCAAGGTGAAACACAATATTTGTAACTCTTAGAAAAGTGTTGGAAGTAGTCTTAGGCTTAGTTTCTTGAGGCTAGTGTGGTCCTAAAGGGAAATTGGGATCCTAAGTGGACTAGGGAAAGCTAGGTCCTGTCTAGAGTATTGTGTGAGCACACCTTGGGGTTACTTCTATCACCTGATTATTGGAGACAAAGGTTACGATCACCAATTGAGGAAAGAAATAAGAGAAGGAAATAAATTAAGAGGGGTTGAACATGAGGAAATTGAAATACCTTTCCTAATATGCCAAGATGAAAGGGTACTACATCAAGAACAGTTTACGAGTGATGACAATTTCATCAAGACTAAAGAGTTCAAAGGTTTCCTAATTTGGGTAAAACAACAATAAATTGGATCCCAATTGCAATTGACAGAGGGCGATGTAGTGCCAAGTAATGAATTGCAGTTTTTGTTAGCATATGACCCTGAGATAGAAACAATGAAACTAGAGGAGGCTAGGCAATTGGTGAAATCTAGTGGGATTCTTATTGTAGAGGGATGGGATCTAGCCTCTGCCTTTATTATAGATCAAATCAGAAGGCATCTAGATGCAAAATTGTCTTTAGAGACACAAATTGGTGACATGATCAAAGGATGTGGATATGATCCACGATCTCAAACATTGGCAATGTGGTCCCTCACACCCAAAACATAGAAGCCTTCTCTAATCTATGTGCAAGAAAAGAAAGATGGGGATAAGATCATTTGGTCTATCCACAAAATTGGTGATTTAGAAATATCTTAGGCCCTGAGACATTTTGCACACTTAAATGAAGCCAAAGCAGAGCAAATGTCAAAAATATTTTAGAAGCTTTTTGATGAATCTAGTGCTGTTGTAAAGAATAGATAATTGTGTTTGATCAAGATCAGGGCACTAGAAGGGAATGTGGAGGAGTTAAATAAAAAGATAAAAGAAGCTCCCAAGGTTGTATTGACTCGTCCTAAATAATTTGTAGATGCTCGAACTGAGACTATACAGGATTCCTCCACAAGAATAGAGAAAGCCAACAAAGATCAGAAAAAAGTGGATTTGGAAGCCTTATGGAAGATTCTGCAGCATAGGATTGATGTCCTAAAGGGTAAAGTTGATTTGGTTCATAATGATTTCAGTAAGCTACCTAACCTAGAAACATAGGTCAATAATCATGTTGCAACTTTGAACCCTTATTTTGGAACTTGGTCTGGAAGGGCAACACTTTTTGAGAGATTAGAAGCTTTACAACCACTTAGAGAAGATCTCCTTGAGATTGTCTGTCAATTTGGAGAAGAGATTGATAAAATTGGAGCCACTTTTTCTTTCTTCAAGGGAAAGGAAAATCAAATACAAGTCAAAATCAACATGTTTGGACCAGATTATAATAGATTTATTCCTCCAATAAAGGGAGATGACAATAAGATCAAAGAAATATCAGATTGGAAAGGTGAATTTAATACCTTACTGCATATTAAAGAGGCATTTATTACAGATAATATTGTATTAATATTGCATTAGATATGGATAGGTTTAATAAAACCTTAGATGAGGCTTTTAAAGCTGAAACAAACTTTAATAAGTTTGTAACAGATGTCAAGCTCATCACAGATGCCAGATGGGATAGACAAAAGGAACAATAACATAACATCCAGAGCTTTAATTGGCCTTTAGAGGCAAAGGTTGCAGAATGGGATGTCAGCACAAAGACCAAGAAGAAAAGTCCTGCAACCATTGACCTTGATATATTCGGTGAAGAGTGAAGAGGCACCTGGCACCTGATCTCTGAGCACAAGGAGGATAATAATTAAATAAGACTAGTGTAAGTTAGCCTGTATTAGCGGTCACTAGGTCTCGCAACAACTACAAGAAGTTATCCAGAACATATACAGACAAAGGTGCCAGCTAACAAATATTTGGAAATCAGATTTGATCTTTTCCTTATTTTGTCCTTCCAACACTTGAAGGTCTAAATATAATTTTGTCTTTAGTACCTTTAGGGTTAGGTCTAGCCATCTGAAGCTTGTTGTACCCTTACTCTTTAGGGATTCCAAGATGGCTATTTCTCTATAAATAGAAAGTGTAACATAATTGTAAGTGTGGTGAAATATATAACTGTGAGGCAGACTTCTCATTTTTGTCTATTTTTTAAGCTTTTAGTCTTTGAATGTATTGAAGTAGAAGCATATTAATAAAATACAATGTAGTTTCCTATTATATATATTTGTTGTCTTCTTATATTTAAGTTTATGCTCTTGTTTGTTTAATTTGTAAGGCATCTTAAGCATACCATTTATAAGGTAATTGTGAAATTTCTTATAAGTTTCTTTCAAGGAGGGAGTATTCTTGTGAGTAATTCCAGAGGGTTAAACATTAGTGTGAGAATTTGAGGGCAGGGGTGTGGGAATGAAAAGGTAGTTTGTAAGGCATTCTATCTGAACTATATGTTGTATTTCCATTAATTAGTTTGATGTGGATTTACATCTCATTTGACTCTTTGCCCAAGGATAAGGCACTGGTCTAGGGTTTGATTAGCAGTTATTCATCATCAACATCAAGATAAATAATCATTTACTTTACTGTTATAAAGAATATACATGCTTAAGTAGTTGTATCTGAGAATACAATTCATCTTGTTGATTCCTTAAAGAGAGAATCATCTAGGTTAGCCTTCCCGAGTCAAAGAAATCTAAAAAGAAGGATGAGAATCCTTATTTCACTGATTCTTGCTATTATCATGTTCATGGTTTGGCTTATTAAGCCCTGTGTCAAATTTATCATAATCATCTTGTTCCATTAGTTGATATAGTATAAGGAAATAGGTAAATCAGTGATCCACTGTTATAGTTACTGAGAAGCACTAATCTATTTAAGGTACACCCACCTGAGTTTATGGAGCTCAAAGTAGAAGGAGGATTCATCCTCATTAATTAGACTTTATCTTGTTTAGAATTAGAGGTTGGGAGTCATAGAGTTATTTATTTATTTGGATTTTACAAGAAAAAGCTCTAACAAGATCCATATGCCACTAGTAAATTTGAGCTCAAATTTCGACGACAATTGGTCAAAATTTTGACAGTAATTAGTCGAATGCACGACCAAACTTCGACCAAACCGTTCGTCGGTCTTTTTTTGTCGAAATTTCAACTTTTTTGTTAGTAGTCGCAATTTCGACCAACATAAAGGTCACAATTTCGACTATTACTCTCACTCAATTTGATGGAAACTTCCGACCAATATATGGTCAAAATTTTGACCAATATATGGTGGAAACTTCTGACCAATATATGGTCGAAATTTTGACTAATATATGGTGGAAAAGTCCGACCAATATATTGTCGAAATTTTGACTAATATATGGTGGAAAATTCCGACCAATATATTGTCAGAATTTCGACCAATATATGGTAGAAACTTCCGACCAATAAGTGGTTGAAATGCCGACCAATATATGGTGGAAACTTCCGACCAATAAGTAGTCAAAATTTTGACCAATATATGGTGGAAACTTCCGACCAATAAGTGGTCGAAATGTCG
>MU225912.1:24565-40797 GCA_018584345.1 Thuja plicata
TTGTATTATTTAAATGGGATAAACCAAGGTATCCCTTAGATTCCTCCCTAAGAGGAAATAACACAAGTGGCACACACTTTATGAATGTGTCTCACATGCTCATAGGAGTTACACTTCAAACTCCTTCTTCCATCTCTACTTAAGAGATGCTTCTCATCATTCTTCATAACACAAGCATTAGTTGTAGCACTTTGTCACTTCAAGTGACTCATTGTATGAGCTTGGCTCTCATTCTATCTCTCTCTCACGTTCTTAGGCACTTTGCCCATTCACATTTATTCACGGGCACTTTTTTATGCTTTTCCCCCTTCAAAATCTTGTCTCCTTGTCTTGCTTTTGGTGAATGCTCCTAATTTTTTAATTTATTCATGGTATATCTTTTTACTCCTTGTTCTTTGGTTTAAACAATTTCCTTTCTCCTCCTCATTTTGTTGTTATTTTCAATAGATTCAAAACAGTGAGCAAACCATTAAAAACCTAATTTAAAGCATAAAGATTTACGCGGCATTTAACAGTTAATAAGTGGCATTTTACTGTTACTACGTGTAAATGGAAACTTTCAAAGTGGCTTTTAAATCCTACTAAGCGGCTTAAAACAATTCACAGGCGGCTAAATAAAAATAACAGGTGGCAAAGAAAGTATAAAATGTGGCCAAATGTTGCTGGAATGCGGCTCTTGAAAGTTCACAGGCGGGACACTTTATCTAGCAGGTGACACATTTTATCTACCAGGCGACACACTTTATCTAATAGGCGACTAAAGAATGAAAGAAGGAGATGAAAGAAACTCCATAGGCGGTGCTTTATTGTTCACAAGCGGCTCTGAATACTGCATAGGCGGTTCTTCTCCTATTTTCCTGCAAAATAACACAAAGAATAATGCAAAACTTAAGATAAAAACATTAGAAATGAGGCTTAAGGCCCCACAGTGGGTGTCATTTGTGTGTGTAAGATTAACACCTTCATTAAATTAGGATTATAAGCAACAACTCTATGGAAAGAAAATGCTATTTAATATAAGAATTGAAGTCTAAAACCCATAACATCTCATGGTTCTCTATCTAAGCTTTGTTAAGAGAGCTCTCAGTCTTAATCTCTCCCAAGGACATTCCTAGAATGAGAAATAAATGATAAACAATTCTCTAATCTAGCTCAAAATGCTCCAAGATATGTTGTAAACCCAACAAATGCTTCTAAAGATGATACTCTAAATGTTATGCAAATACTGAAATATTCTCAAAAGCTCTCAAATGCTCTCCAAATACCTATAATAAGGATGCTTTGCTCTTGAAATTCTTGGATTCCAAACACAAAGAAAATGGCTTGTATTTATTGCAATTTCCCAAGGGTAGGGGGTAGAGTGAGTTGATCATGTGATCAAGCTTTCGTTAAGTCAAAATCTTTGAGGTGTTTTCAAATGGAGGGAAAATTGGTTGGTTGTCTCGAAGAAATTAGGAATTAAATAACTCAATCATTTAATTAATTTAGCCATGTAAGGGTGAATGGGTTGGATTTGATCTTTTTGATTTAAACTATACAATTAATTGATTAAAATCAATTGCATAATTTTGATTAATCCCTTTTAGGCTTGAATTTAATTATTTGATTTCATGATTATTTAATCATTTGATTTAATTTGATTTTTGTCCACTTTGCTTGATAAATGTCCATTTTATTTGATCCATTTTAATGCATTGAGATGAGATTTGAGGCATTTGGCTAAGATTTACAATTTTGAATGCTTAAGATACACCTGGTCAATTTTAGGTGTCTATAATTTGTATTGTTTACTTTATGAATAGTTATTTTTATTTGATAAAATATTATTTTATTTTATTTTCCAACTACTTAAGCAATATTTTTTTTACACATATTGTATTTTACTTCAAAATTATTTTAAATTAAAATTTAACTTTCAATATAAATTTTAAGATAGTCATGAATTTTATTGATGTAATTCTAGATCACATCTCAATTTAATGGCAATAAAATCTCTCATCGCAAATAAATACATCTTGTTCTTTCCAAAGACAACAATATCCCAGACTACAAATAATAACTAATAAGAGACAAGAATTTATAGGTGTGATGCACATCTATTGATGGTCTAACATACAAGCAAGGCCTATAAGATTTAGCAGAGAACAAAATGAAATGAATGATGAAAAGCTTAGATTTAATTAAAATTTGCCTTTATTAAATCCTCAATAACACAAAGTGATAGAGGCCATATGAAAAGAAACAAAGAAAGATGAACACATGAAATGCAAAATGCACATGACAATTCATTAAGTTATAGGGATTCAAAAAATCAGACCAAAGTTACACAAGTTCATTCTCGTTTCTTCAATCTCATAAAGAGTATTCAAATTATGTTTGATCCTTCAAAGGACTAATTCAATCCTCTGACTGGCTTGGTGACCATTTGCAATGCTCTAGACAACATTTCACCTTCCACCCTTTCTCTGTTGACATCTAAGACCTCAAGTCTATTGTGTCTCCCCCTCTGACAATTGTCTCTCCTTATCATGGAAATATGGTCATTTCTTCATCCTTAAAATCAATCTCGCTTAGACTGCAACTCATCTCTATTTTATAGTCCAAAGGGTTTCCCGTTACCTCAACGATGTTGCCACCCAATATCAGCCAACCACAATCATCCCCCTTCTTCTAAATAAGGACCATTTCCCCCTTTTCAACTGTCATTTGGAAAATACACTTCTTCAAACTGCTAACTTCCAAGGTTTCGTATCTACCAAATAATGACAAGACAAAAAACCAAACTAATAAGAGATAACAACAATAACTTGCTTAAAAAAATAAAAATAGAGACCAAAATTTAGACTTTAACTAATCAAACCAAAATTTCAAAGTGTAGGACCATGATGCTCCTACGTCACACTCCCTAAGAGACTAAGAAGACATGTGCTCCTACACATGAGGTCATGAATCAAAAACTATTCTTCTTTCTATATTTTTTTCCACTTCTTCTAGCATCATTCTGGAAAATATGCCCTATTTATCCAATATTCTTCTTCATTATTCCACACTTCTCTTTCCATCTCCCTTTTCCAAAGCTTCCTTACTTGGATAGATACATTTATAAATTGATACAAGAACTAATGATTCCCATAATTACTTCTTTCAATCTCTTGTCCACCTTATCCATATGTAGCTCAGCTTCAACAAAATCTTGTACATCTAGGTATTGATATGTACCCTTAGTTTCATAAGCATCATCTTCATCATGAATGTATAAATTCAGCTACAGATATCAAATGTCAAGATCTATTTCCTTACATAAATTTTCCATCTTACCCAACTATTCTCCTAAATAGCCAACATCTTAAGAAACAAATCATCTTTGGCCTCCTTATTTACATCACAATCCACAACATCCTTTTTAGAATCTGCATATCCTACTTTATTTTTTACCCCAAATTTCTCACTACTCAACATGTCAAAATAATGCAACACAATATCCTTATATAGGAGAAATAAATTTACCTTTTTTTTGTAGCTTTTTAATAAACACTTAATCACAGGCTGCAATTTTCAACTTTACATCCTTCTCTATTCCACTTGTATTCATTCCTCCAAGCTTTTCCATACATTCTCATAATATCAACAAATATTCCTTATTATATGTTTTAGTTTCTTTGTTATCTATTTCCATCTCACCCATCAGTTTGTAAGCTTCAACAAAGTCATTCCTAGTCATAACTTCACATTCTTCTTTTCCCATGGCTAAAATTTTCTACAATAAAATATTTTGGATTCCTTCATTTTCATCACACCCCCAAGGTCTTCACAAAAAGTTGAACATCTTATTTCTGTATTTTTCCCAAACTTCTCACCATTCCACATAATAAATGAGTAAATAACAATGTTCTTATAGAAAACCTTCATATTTACCTCTATTTTCACTACTATAGCAACTTCTTTCTTATTAGTTGTGACCTTTCTTTCTTCATCCTTCATTGTCTCACTTGTATTCATAGCTTCACTATCAATCTTCTTCTACCATTTTTTTTAATCTTAGCAAGTTGTGCCCACAAATCATCTGCACTTTTATCATTTTTACTCCTAGTTCTACCTCTCATTTTTTTCGTCGTGAATGTGTTTGAATTAATCATCTTTACCTTCTACCACTCCAAATTTTGCTTCCTTATTTCTTGATGATCCTTCTTTTCTCTCTTTATTCTTCATGTCTTTTTCAATCCAAGATTATTTTTTTCCACTCTTGGTTCTCATTTGTCTTGTCCAACTCATTATTCTTATCCATTCTACACTCATATTTACTTTTTCTAAACTTTCCAATCTGCCTTCTTTTACTTTCCTTTTTCTTCTTGTATCTTTCCCTCCTCACATCTTTCTCATCTACAAGCCTCCATATTACCATCTCATTTTCACTATTAATTTCCTCAACATTTTCATCTTCTTCTTTTACACTAAAAAAATTATTCAAAGCCTCATTATTTAAGTCAACATTTTTACCTTCTACCTTACATGTGTTCTCCTCAAGCTTTTACTAAAGTGCTCCTTTAGTTTCCTTTTCCTTTTCTTCAAGCTCTATTCTCGTGTCCTATTCATGGAGTGTTGATGATTCTTTCCCCATGTTTAGTGCTTCTACATAAGGTATCACTTATTGTTCACCCAGCTGCAATGTCCTCTTATCATCCCTAAATGAGTTCATCATGATTCTTTTCTCATTGGACTTGTCCCCTTCTTCACATCTCTTATTCTCTTGCATTGTCTTCTCATCACCATGTCTTTCACTACCATGTTACTCTACTATTGGCTCTCACTTCACTATCCACATTTCACTCTCCCTCTTCTTGAGTGAATGTCTCTCTATTTTTTCCTTGGCCTACCTTCTTATCTCATTGAGAATTGTCATTTCTTCCACCCTTTGTCTCCACTTTTTGTCATGAACTCTGTCATAATCTACCTCTTGTTTACATCCTATGTAGTTCCTATCATGGTTGCATTTTTTTGTATCTTATTTTGACCAGAGATAGACTCTTTTATATGTTCTCATGACTATTCGGATGAAGTAATTTTTTATTGGCATGTTGTGAGATGCTTCTTTTTATAGTACGTTCCTTTTCTATTACCGATATGACTGCTGACATGGATGATAGATTATATTTGTTCTCACCATTTTCATCATATCTGCATGATGATCTAAATATGATGTCACATGATACTTTACTATGATATTAGGTTATTAATTACCCAAGGATTTTTTATCATATTTATCTTTAATTATTTTGATTCACTAATGTATGTGCCAATGTTCACTTAGATATTATGCCTTATCATGTTTGGTTTTTATCTAATTTAGGGTTCTCATTGATATATATTTTATATGTCATAAAATGTCATTTCATGCTTTAGTTTAAATAAATAAAATATTTATGATGCTTCTTGAGGATTAGATATGAAAGGAGTATTTTTGTTACAGCCAAATATATAAGAATGATTACGTGCTACTAAAATTTTCTTTCATTAGTTTATTTCAATTATTATGTACATACTCTTTGGGTATTTATATTATGAGTAACTGGGTGTGTGCAAGATCATGGGGGGCCATAGAAGGCTCTAAAGTGGCAATGAAATTTTAGAAAAAATAGAGTTAGACAACATGACGTAAAACTTTTAATAGGCTATCAACCTTATATCAAAAATATATAAGAAGAGAGTTTGTAGGAAATTGAATGTAGTTTCTAAGGTACTAGATTTTTGAAAAAAATAATCTATTTGGTACAAAATTCAAATTTCAATGCAGTATTACATAAATTTCAGCAAAAAGATACGAAGTAGGAATATGTCTGACGACCCTAACCACAATCAAATTGCTATGAGCTAAATTGCATAAAATAAATATAAATATCTACCCTAATGTGATAGAGTAAAACCCTATATGAAAATGCAATCAATATGTGATTGAAAGCATGCAACAAATATAGATCTAAAGTACAAGTATGCAGATCTGAAGATAATAAGAAACCATATCCAATCCAAAAAAGAAGAGTACAAGCCAATCATCATTCGATGATCTCCTAGTAGTCATTATAATCATTTTTTAGCTCCATCTTGATGTTGAAATTGTTTTTAATGCTTGAATGCTTGATAGAAGATTGATGCATAGTTGATTCACAAGTCCTTATTGGAGTTGATGAAAAACTATCAACCCTATAGCTCCCAAGGATCACCTACATGCAAACACCTGTCACAGAAAGAGAGAAGCAAAAGCTATGGAGGCCAAAAACAACATATCTGTGAAAGAGGAAACATCCTCAATTGATTCAATAATAATGGAATGAGAATTACAAAAGAATTGATAATTACAAAGAGATCAATCCTTATAAAGGAGATTGAACACCCAAAAGGTGGAGAAATCTAGGTTGCATGATAATAATTAATAAATAATTAATTATAACATGCCAAAATTTTAGCTTAAGTAAACTAGAGATAAAAAGGTGACTTAATAATTAAATCAATAATGATTTAATTAATAAGTGAATAAGGTGTCTTAATAATTAAATCAATAATGATTTAATTAATAAGTGAATAAGGTGTCTTAATAATTAAATCAATAATGATTTAATTAATAAGTGAAAATGCCTTTTTACTCTAACACCCCCCTTAAGATAAACTTTGGGAGAAGTTAAAAACCTAGAAACAACTACTAAAAGCAGGAAATGGGTCCTGACAACAAGGCCTGATCAAGTACCCAAGAACAAAAATCATTGTAAAGATGAGAAAAGGAGAAAACCCAGTGGGAAAAAATCCTCTCCGAAAAGAGATGAAGACTAGTGAAGGATTGAAGAAGCCTCCAAAATAGAGAATGTTACAGAAGATAGGAACAATGGAAGAACATGTAGAACACCTCTAAAGCATGAAACTGCAAACATTGTCAAAGAATTGCTCTGTATGAGTGGCGTCAAATGACACTACTCAAATCTGGATGGAAAACAAATCAAAAATCAAAACTTGAAGATACAGATGGAAAAAAATACCAAGTCTGAAGCCTCCAAAATAGGAATGAAAGTAGAGTGTCCATACGGTAAATGATCCATCTTACCAAAATGCAAAGGTACTAGCCACTGCATCCACCTAGTATATAGGAACAAAAATTGAAAACATAGCTCAGTCCATCAAACTAAGGAAGCATATAGAACCAACAAGAAATACCCCCCATAATGCTGATCAAAGAGAGGTATAACAGATACACTGAGAGACTGCCAAGAATAGCTGCATGATGAAGAACGTATAGGCATAAATAAAGTATGATGTCAAGGATGATCAGTCACTGACACACATGAGGCTAATGTCATGGAAGGAACACTCACTTGACAAAAGGTTCAGCAACCCCCCATGGCACTTTATAATATAGTGCAAGTATAATTAGGCACAAACTGTGCAGGATCCCAAGCATGCATGATGTCACTTTATCTCAATGCATTTGCAAAAAATAGATGCTACAGAAAATAGATGTATACAATATCTAGGAATGATTGAAAGCTAAATAAACATATGTAACAGCTAACAAGGAGTCATCCCATGCACAAAAAACAATCCCAGGACCTGAAACATTCAAGATATCCACCAGAATGCCAAAAGAAAAAATTGAATAAAATATACCTAGAGAAGATTCTAGTACTGAGACCCATACAATAATAAGGAGAATGGAACCATCTTTCCGATGACATGCGAAAGTCAAAAAATGGAGTCCAGAGGAGCAAAATATAGTGACTGGAGTGCAAAATAGAACCTTGAATTTGATTGGAAAAAAACCCCAAAGAAGGAAAAATTGAAAAAAAAAACCTGTAAAATCAGGACGGGCTCGAAACTATTTTTTCGACGATATCTCATTTTCTAAATAACGATACTGTATGCTCAAGATATGAGAAAGACACCACAAGGTGCTCATTATGAAAAAGGGCAAGCTATATGATAGGTTGGTGGCCGTCAAATTTAACCCATATCTCAGACATGTGACTGCCAATATCAGTGGCACGTAAAATGAGGCAGTGTCAAAACTGAGGCATATTTTTGCCTCAAAAAGTGTGCCAAGGGCCGTGCATGCAAAAATAGGACCCAAATTTGAACTTTGTACAAATTGGACTTGCCTTATATGAAAATGGGGGTTTTGGGACATTTTAGACATGAACGTGAGGTCGGTTTGCGCCCATAGTGCTCTAAAAATATCTCCACCCCAAATCCACACAACTTTTCACATAAAACCTCTCAAAAAACCAAATTTGAAAGGCAAGACCCAAAAACTCTCATGAAGAGAACAGGGGCATGAAAGGGCAGAGCTCTGATGCCATATTGGAGTTGATGAAAAACTATCAACCCTACAGCTCCCAAGGATCACTTGCATGCAAACACCTATCACAGAAAGAGAGAAGCAAAAGCTATGGAGGCCAAAAACAACAGATCTGTGAAAGAGGAAACATCCTTAATTGATTCAATAATAATGGAATGAGAATTACAAAAGAATTGATAATTACAAAGAGATAAATCCTTATAAAGGAGATTGAACACCCAGAAGGTGAAGAAAGCTGGGTTGCATGATAATAATTAATAAAGAATTAATTATAACATGCCTAAAGTTTAGCTTAAGTAAATTAGAGATAAAAAGGTGGCTTGATAATTAAATTAATAATGACTTAATTAATAAGTTAATAAGGTGTCTTGGTAATTAAACCAATAATTTTTAGGTATATTATGAATCCGTCATATGAAGGGAAGCAAGTACAGGAAGTATCGCTGAGAAATGATTCAACTTTAATACACTCAGTAAGGTGATAGATTTACATGTGTGAAGAGGAACTACAATGCAGATTGCAATTAAAGGATAAATCACATCACTACACTATGGGTTTCAATTGGCATTGAAGAGCACATTATCTAAATAGAAAAGTACAAGTATTTAATGATGCTTCAAAATGGAGGCCGATGCATCCAAAAAATCACATGGCAAACGGACGGGTGGAAATTTTTAATTAAAACCACATAGGGCATTGACAGTAAACCAAAATGTTTCTACACGAGCTGCAACACATTTGGAAATGACCTCCCTATGTATTCTTATAAATACAACCAAATACAACTAAACCAGGGAAAGTTATTTCATTGACATTCGGTAAAGACGGGCTATGGCTTTGCAAGACGTGGTTTGTGCACTCTATGACCAATGAGCTAGTTATCATGCCAAAATCCTCCCTAAAATTACATAATTTGTATTCCATCACCGTAAAATGAAGAGGTCCTCCCCTGCTATATTGACGATTCGGTGTTGGACGGTATGTTCTTTTCACACTCTGTAATTGTTAGGTCTTTAATAAAAAAGATCATAGGCTTTGAGAATATAGAGCCATGAACAAGGAAGTTTCTATACCCATCACAAATGGTTTCCATTTTCCTTTCAAATGCCATGGATTTATTACATTCATTTGATTTATTGGAAAACCTAGATCGTAAAGTTGTCAAAAACCAGTATTGGGAAGAAAACAAATTGAAAAAAGCTATGCAGAGGTATGATTAATGGGAAGGGCATACATTGGAGGGTGGTTTGTTTCCATGGCACCTACTGCTTTCGAATCATGCCTGTATGGTTATCTATGATAGTATTAAAAGGTCACTGGAAGACCAAAGCATTCGTCATCTCAAAGATGCTATGAAAACAACAGGGTTGGCCCTGGGTTTTGTATGGGAGGAAAAAATATACATGGTAGTGGATGCATTATTCAAAATGCTTGAGGCACAAAATTCACCTGATTCATCAGCCATTCCTCATAGTTCACATTCTCGCATAAACATGGCCTCCATTATACAAAGCCATGAACACAACGAATAGAATTGGGGTCGAGCTGATGGTGAATCGGCACGTGAAACATGTAAACATGAAATTCAGGGCTTGGGATGGATCAACAACTCAGACCCAAACTAACCATGGTTGGAATGCAGAAAATTGGAGATGGTCACCGCGAACACAACCGAATTCAGAACCATTCGACCCCGATGCAATAGAGTAATAAGATTAAGGTTACTATCTCATTGCCGGTCTATAATTTTGGTTTTGAAATCATATGGAATACAGGTGTCGAGGCACATGAAGTACATGATGTTGAAGGAAAACCCACATGAAAACCTGCAAACTAGGGCTTTGAAGGGGTACGGTGCATAGGTGGCGCCAAATATGAAGTTCTGAATTCTCCAGAATTATAATGGGAAACATTTTATGACAAATTTTAGGAATCTATAAGCCTTCGACCGAGGATGGAGTTTAAATTAAAACTAAATTATATTAAAAAATATTATAAGTTGTTGAGCATGGATGGTCTTTAGTGAACACCTTTTTTATGTAAACTTAATGTCTTTTGACATATTTTGTAATAGCTAGGGAAATATAGAAACACTTTCTCTATTGTAATGGGCTATGATGTCGGGTTTTCTTCCTGGTTTTTTCCTGACTAAGCTCTTGAATCAGTTTTAATTTAAATAAATATATACAGTGGTAACACCACTTTTGCTTTAAAAAAAATTCATCTTTTCAAAATATAACTTTTTAACTCTATTTTAATGTGAACTAATTTATAAATTATGATTGGTTAATATTCCAATTATAAACATATTGATTTTTGAACCATCGGTTTTATTTAAACATGTTTCATTAGCTTTCAAGATGGGCCTGTTAAATTTTGAGGAAAAGTCATCTCAAAATTATATTGCAGCAATAAAAAGATGGAATTTATCAATATGCTACATATTAGGTATTGTCGTGTATTACTCAATTTTCTCAGTTGTGATTTATTTTCATATTTGAAAACTAAATACATATATGATCTAAAATTACATGAAGACATAAAACTTGAAAGGTGTCTCACACATTCTTATTGAGTCTATGTCAACAGGAAAAACTTTTTGAATCAATTGCCCAATATGCACAAATACCATGATATCTAGAACTAATTAAATCAACCCAGGAAATATTATCATTGATATGCTTTACAAATTATTTTTTCTAAAATTTAGCTATCTCTAAAACCCTAAAGTAAATGAAAGCTAAGGTATTTAACCATATGTAGTATTAGATGGTGAGGAGAGATCTAGAAGTGTGGACATGTAATGTCCACTGCAAATCTAGCTAAATTTGTTAGAAATCTAATTTGTCACTTTAATTCTTTACAGCTCCAAATCTATTTGTTGACATAAATCATAGATGGTAGATGATTCTTCTTGGCCATAAAGTTTAGAATTCATAAAATCAAAGCCCAATAATTTGACAAAATTGACGGTAAAATTCACAATGTCAAGCATATTCACACTATTTCAATTCCACGAATACAAGGAAAGCCTGGGAAAACAACGGCGGCAAGTCAAGGCTTCGCATCCACGAAGCATGAGCAATTTTTGTTGGGTTGTGCAGTCTAATCAATCTTGTAACTGCCCTAACAAGAATATATTCTCTATCTGAAACCGCAGGTCCTTGACAAAAATGGCTAACGGTTGAGCTTCTTTATTTTGCATTATTTGGAAGTAATATAAGGGCATGGTTGGGGCTTTAATATATATGTGATTGAGCTATTGTTCAAAAGAACAGAGTACTAAATGTATGTAATATCAGAGAGATATAATAAATTTAAGAAACCCATTGTTGAGAGTGGATGTAGCCTATTTACAAGTGAACCACTATAAAATTTATGTATCTGTGTATTTGAACTTATTTCTTTTATTTCTATTTTTATTTTTAGTTAGAAATCAACAATTGGTATCAGAGCTGGGAGTCGATGCTTGGTGCAGAATTTGGTTTTGGAAAAGAGTGAATTTTTTAATCGAAGCCATGGAAGATGCATACAAATGGAAGATTGGCAAGTTCGTTGGGAAGAACTTTGGGTTATGGAAAGTTCAGATGGAATCATTGTTGTTTAAGAAGGATCTCTCAAATGCATTGGATGGAAAAACCAAGGGTCAAGGTACACTAACGAACAAAACTTGGGAGAAAATGGATAAGAAAGAAAGAGCCACAATTTTTCTTTCGGTTTCTAGAAATGTTCTCTTGAATTTCTCAGCCGAGAAGACCATGAAGGAGTTGTGAGATAAACTATCTTCCCTGTATGAGATTGCATCATCTTCCAATAAGGTATTCATCATGAAGAAATTGTATAATTTAAAAATGCGAGAAGGGGGAGTTATGTCGAATCATTTAAATGAATTCAATGCATTAGTCACCCAATTAATTTATGTGGGTATTTTATTATTGTGTTGTTTATCGAATAGCTCGGAAGGCATGGTCATGGCAATGAGCACTTCGGTGGCTACCAAAAGAAAGTTAAAATTCGATGATGTTGTAGTCACTCTTCTCAACGAAGACATGAGAAGGCAAAATCAACAGCCCTCATTTGTTGATGCCTTGACTATTGTAAGTACTTACAATATAGGAAGGGTCAAGATAGAGGCAGAAATAATGATAGAGGAAGATCAAAGTCCAAGGGCCAAAATGGAAAATGTTGGTTTTGTGGCAAGCCAGGTCACATAAAAAGGAACTTTTAGAACTACAAAAAAGGCTCAAGAAACAGTGATCAATAACGAAGCCAACACAACATACCAAGAAGATGTCGGTGTTTTTTATTTTAACCCGAGAAGAAATTCCAACTACTGTTTGGGTAGTTGATTTAGGTTCATCATTTCATGTCACTTCGTGCAAGGAGTATTTTCAAAATCTACAACTTGGTGACTTTGGTAAGGTTTTTCTTGGTAACAATGAATCTTGTACGTGGTTGGAAAAGGGGATATTTCATTAAAACTAAAAAAATTGATATACTTGGTTGTTACATAATGTTAGATATGTTCCCTAGCTCAAAAAAAATGTAATCTCGGCTAGACAATTGGGTTCTCAAGGTTGTGAAATTAGTTTTGAATCAAATAGATGCAAAGTTACAAAGGGGGCCTTGGTAATTGCTAGGGGTAGAAAATTAGGCACCTTGTATGTAATAGAGAGTCATGTTGAAGTGGGAGTTGTTCATCCTGCTTCAGATTTGTCATTGTGTGAAATATGGTTTGTCCAACAAAGTTCTTTGGATCAATTAGATGCTAAAACAGATTCTGTTATTAATAATTTTCTTAGTATGCTTGAGAATGGAAGTTTTGGGGATTAGGTAGCTAATAGTGAGAAGGTTGATGCCAAAGAACCTCGGGCAGATAAAATTGATGGTGAATCTCATTTGGGACAGAGTGCAGATTATGATCAATATTTTGGACTAGAAGACAAAGGACTTTTGTGGAAGCTTGTGACTGTGCTATTTTCAGTTGTTAGTAGTGAATTTGGTTTTCTTTTGAGCATTTTTGGCTTTTGCATGTGGGTGGTAGGAGGTGTCCTTTCACAATCTTCTAATATCATTGGATGGGGTCATTCAGATGCTTTGACAAAGATCGTAACAAGGGAGAAGTTCAAGTTCTATAGAGCTTCTCTTAGTATTTTGAAGAAGTGACCTTAGCGTACTGCAAGGGATTTCTCTAATATCTCTGTGTGATTCTTTCTTTGCTATTGATTGGCCTTCAAGTGGGAGATTTTTGGGTTGTGTAGCCCAATCAATCTTGTAACTACCCTAACAAGAATATATTCTCTATCTGAAACTGCAGGTCCTTGACAAAAATGACTGATGGTTGGGCTTCCTTATTTTGCGTTATTTGAAAGTAATAGAAGGGTATGGTTAGGGCTTTAATATATATGTGATTGAGCTGCTATTCAGAAGAACATAGTACTTAATGTATGTAATATCAACGAGATATAATAAATTGGAGAATCCCATTGCTGAGAGTGGATGTAGCCTGTTTACAAGTGAACCACTGTAAACTTTATGTCTCTGTGTGTTTAAACTTGTTTCTTTTATTTTTATTTTTAGTTCAAAATCAACAATTTCTATAGATGTTATTTTTTTATCTGCAAACAAAGCTTTGAAATGTGGTGGTATACAATCAATACCCTCATTCGTAAGGCAATATTCTTGGAAACTCTTATGCGGGGCATTCAAATCAAAGGCATGGACAAAAAAAGGAATAGGCTTGGTAAGAATGATGTATAGTCAGTCTTAAACATAAAAATTAAGCTTACAAAAATTAAGTCAAATTTGACTATTTAACACTTTTTGCTTAAGAATCAATCATTGGTATATAAATTTTACAGGGGAAATGATGTTCACGCTATCAAACACAGAATTTGGTTTAAAAGGATACCAAAAAAGAAAAAACCTCAACTTCCAAGCACTGATGGGAAAGAAATGTAATCGCAATAAGGCTGAGAACAACATGAATGGGAAAAATGAAACATGCGTGGCAAATTTACCACATGGTGAGTAGTTAGGAGCAACACCACAAAAGCACGGTCTAGCCAAAATGAAATTTGGTTAAAGACTTTTTACAAGAATTGGTTCAAGAATTTTTACAAGAAGATGACTAAATATAATGTGTATGGTGCAGAAATCCTGAGACACAAGCCAGATGATGTGATCCATAAGAGGACAATCGATCTAAGCCAAAGACCAGATATAAACCAAGAGAGCCAAGAGTTTACTCATTTTAATCCATAGAAATAATCTTTCAATCTAACATAAATAGAGGCATCAACTAATCGGATCCATATCCATACCTTGAAATGCAAAACAAAAGGGCCATGAGAAGATGGATATTGTGATTCGATCGCCAAACCCAAGAAAGTTCAAAGTCCTTACAACAGGATTGACCAGAAATTCCAAGTTTTTTAATCCCCTGAGAATTCCATCCTTTTTTTGCGCAAAACCATTTTTGTCACCATTGTGATATTTAAAACACATCAGTGTTTCTTATTCTTCAGTAATTGATGATTCTTATTCTGCAAAGAAATGAAATATCTTTATTTAAGAGATCTATGGCGAAGATGAAACGGTTGGTATTCCATGAAAGGATTACTCTTTCAATTATTTGCAGTTACAAAATAAGACTATCGTTAGTCAGGAGGGGCATGTTTATTATATATGAATTAAGGTTGGTCTTATGTGAAAGAAAATAAACCATACTCTACAGCATTTTATTTACTGATGCTCTAAAACAGAGAATATTAAACAAACTACATTACTTAAATAAAGAAGTCCAATCTCAATTCACTTCACTGATATACGATGGTGATTACGTCTCCTCTATAGATAGAGGTTTATTTGAAACTAAACTCAACTATGAAATTAATACAACTATGAAACTGCATTCCATGTGGGCAGATGACAATGAGTGGTGGAAGGAGTCCATCACATAAATAAGAAACATGTCAATTACAGTTGCAGTTATTTATGATAGTCAAAACTAACTTCAAACAAATTCTACAATAGATTGCATATGAGGTGGAGATTCTCCTTATTATCTGCAGCAGTGGATAGCTACGCCATTTGAATAAAAAAAGATAAGGGAATATTACATAAATAAAGGAGAAGAAATTAATTCTCACCAACATTCCTCCTTAATTTCTTCTACTAACATCTTCAACATTGATCATTCCCAGATTTTCTCTTAGATACTCAAAATTATCCTTTGGTAGTGCCTTCGTGAAAATGTCAGCTAACTGATCTTCAGATCTACAAAAATCAAGATATATTTCTTCATTGTTGATCAATTCTCTAATGAAATGGTATCTGTTATCAATATGCTTGCGCCTTTGATGAAAAACATGATTCTTTGATAAAGCAATTGCTGACTTATTGTCACAATAGATTGGTGTTGGCTCCTCTTGTGCTTGAAGTAGATCTTTCAATATTTTCCTCATCCAAATAGTTTGACATGTTGCTGATGTGGCTAGTACTCAACTTCTACTGAAGAAAGTGTCACAATAGGTTGCTTCTTTGATGCCCATGAGATTGCACCTGTACCACAATGAAGGACATATCCGGAAGTACTCTTCCTATCATCAACATCACCTGCAAAATCACTATCAATATAACAAATCAAATCAAATTCATTAGCTTTGGAATATATAATTCCATATCCACTTGTCCCTACAATGTATCTTAGTATCCTTTTCCCAACTTTCCAATGAGAGTCTTGCGGTGTATCCATAAACCTTGAGATTAGGCTAACACCATACATGATATCTGGCCTTGTAGCTGTGAGATACAATAAACTTCCAACAAGTCTCTTAAACAAGGTTGGATTAACATGTGACCCCTTCTCATCTTTTCTTAGTTTTGTTCCTA
>MU225912.1:46785-62609 GCA_018584345.1 Thuja plicata
GAAACTTACTATTTTTAGTAAGTTGGTCGTTTGAACTCAGAATGTTCTAATTTTCTAGGTGAAGGTTCATCTTAGTCATATAAGAATGTCAGTTGAATTTCATTGCCAGATCATCTGTATTGGCGAACTTATTAAGGATTTATTTTTGAGATTTTAGGGTGCAAAACCTTTGAGCTCAATTTTTAGGACCTTAGAGGCTTCGGATCAAGGTTGAACCCCCGGCTGACTGGCGCTTCACAGTCAAGCACTGTAGATCGCGATCTCCCCTTTCCAAAAAGTGGTTATAATAGCCAATTGGAGCTACGGTTTAAAAGTTATGGCTTCCAAAAGTTGGGCTACCTAATGTCATGTTTTGTAAATATTTAAAGCCAACCCTTTTGTAATAAAAGTGAAAAATAATTAAATGCTAAGGGTATTCGGCCTTAATGGCTAGAATTCTGGAACCTTCTCGGGCGGTGGAAAATTGCCTATTTAAGGAAGGCCCGTGGTGTTTTCTAGGGCAGTTCTGGGTGGTTATTTGAGGCTTTATCCTACAGCTTATTGTAAGGGATGCCCATGTGGCTTTTGATATTGTAATTCTGAAGTTTGTAATTCCACATTTGTGGAGCCAATAAGAAGCCAATTTTCTGTTCTTGCAAATTTCTGTTGTTTCTCTTTGTTTCTGTCGTGTGTTTGTGGTATTAAGGGGAGCAACCCTTCATCAAATCCAATGTTCCTCCTTAAATACTTCTTCAAAATACATAGGATCATGAGAGAATAAAAAAAATTTGCAAAATTTGAGTATAAATCAAAATTTTCTTCACTTTGATCATATATATCTTTCAAGTTTCTCATTTTCTTACTCTTTGATGAAGCAAGTGAAGAATTTGGTGTATTACTTGCATTAGGAGTAGATTGACTTAATGATTGGCCTTGTAAGATATTCCTTTGAGGAGTGGCTAGTCCTACTTGATTTGGTTGACCACCTTGTTCTTCTTGTTCTTCTTCACCATTTAATATTGGTACTTTAGTAGTGTCTTCATTATCAACATTTTCATCCCATGCTTATTCCTCCTTGAATATGACATCCCTGCTAGTGATCACTTTCTTTGAAATTGGGTTAAATAATCTGTAGGCTTTTGATTCTTCACTATAGCCAATGAAAACACATTTTCACTCTTATCATATAATTTTCTTCTTAATTCCACTGGCACTAAAACATATGCAACACATCCAAAGATTCTAAGATGAGATACAGAATATTTCTTACCATTCCATGCTTCTTGTGGAATCATGTCTTTCACACTTTTTGTTGGACTTCTATTCAGAATATATATTGCACATGATACTGCTTCAGCCCAAAACTCATTAGACAAGTTCTTGGCCTTAAGCATACTCCTTGCCATCTCCATTATGGTTTTTTTTTTCCTCTCCGCTACACCATTTTGTTGTGGTGTGTACCTTGTTGTAAATTATTTCTTGATCCCATTATCTCTGCAAAAATCTAGAAATTCATTAGAACTATATTCACCTCCCCTGTCAGATCTAAGTACCTTAATAAATAGTCCACTTTGTTTCTCAACTCTTGACTTAAAATCTTTAAATTTATTAAAGGTTTCAGACTTCTCCTTCAAAAAATATATCCAAGTTTTTCTACTGAAATCATTAATAAATGTTAGAAAATAGAGACTTCCTCCTAAAGATGGAGTTTGAATTGGAACACATATCTCAGTGTGAATTAATTCCAAAGGCACTCTAGCTCTATATGAACTTCCTACTGGAAAACTTTCTCTATGTTGCTTTGCCAAAATACAACTTTCACAAGAGTTAGTGGGTTGCTTAATTGGTGGAATCCTTTTACCATATTCTTCTTTTGTAATAAGCTCAACCCTTAAAAATTAAGATGACAATACCTCAAATGCCAAATCCATGTTTGATCTAAATGAACTGCCTTGAAATTAACTTCCCCTATTTCTTGAATTTGATGAATCTGAAGAGGGAACATTTGGTTCCTAGTCATCTCCACTTTTGCAATCAACTTATCACTAGGATTCTTATCCATAATTGTGCAAACATTATTGTTAAAGAAAACTTTAAATCCTTTTTCAATCAACTGTCCCACACTCATTAGATTATGCTTTAACCCAGGCATAAAGTAAACATCAGGAATACACCCCTTTTCTCTATTTTTAGTCAATACATGTATTGTACCTTTTCCAATAACAGAAACCACACTATCATTTCCCAATTTTACTTCATATTTTATAGACTCATCCAAACAAGAAAATAATTCTTTATTCCCTATCATGTGGTTACTACACCCACTATCCAAAAACCATATATCTTTAGTGCTTTCTTGAGCAACATTACAAGTTATAAATAAAATTTCAAAATCATTATCAGATACTTCTGAATAATTTGCATTTTTCTTATCAATATCATCTTGTTTCTTCTTACATTCATTTGCAAAATGGTCATATTTCCTACAATAATAACATTTAACATGAGTCTTATCAAACCTTTGTGATTGCTCTTGAAATTAATTCCTTCCTCTTCCTCTAAAACTGAATCTTCCTCTTCCTCTGTTAGATGAAACATGTGATCTGAAAGCATTATCTGAAGTGGAATTGCTATTCCTATTTACTCTTGATTCATGAGACAACAAAGACCCAAACAACTCATCTATAGATAATAGAGTTAAGTTCCTAGATTCTTCAATAGCCACTACAATATTATCAAACTTTCTAGGTATACTTATAAGAACCTTTTCAACCACAGTTTGATCAGTTACATTTTCCCCATATGATCTTATTTGATTAACAATATTTGTAACTTTAGTATAAAAGTGATCAAAAGAACCAAATTCATTCATATGAAGATTTTCAAAACTTCTTCTTAAAGTTTGTAACTTAGCTACCTTCACTTTGTTTATACCTTGGTAAGCAGTTTCTAGTGCATCCCATGCTTGCTTTGACTTTTTTGCTGCAGCAACTCTTGGAAATATGGAATCTTCCATTGCTTGCTAAATAAAAAATAAAGCCTTCACATCCTTCTTTCTATTCTCCTTCAGCTAATCTGTGTCAGCTTGAGATAAAGCATTGTAGGCTGCCTGATCTTGTGGTTCTGCAAAACCATTTGCTACCAAATCCCAAATATCTTGAGAAAAAAACAATGTCTTCATCTTAATAAACCAAAACTCATAATTCTTACCATTGAAAATGGGAATTTGAGGCTGAGACACACTGCTACTTGCTTTCATATCTGCAAATCAACTTTTTTAAAGACAAAATTCCTTGTATAAAATTAAACTTCAGAACTACAACCTTATACAATTCTTATCTCTTTCAGCTATAGCTTGAAAATGATAGCAACAAAACAAAAATGTCTAGCTCTAATACCAATTTGAAATAAAATAAACCATACTCTACAACACTTTATTTACTGCTACTCTAAAATAGAGAATATTAAACAAACTACATAACTTAAATAAAGAAAGCCAATCTCTATTCACTTCACTGATATACGATGGTGATTACATCTCTTCTATATATAGAAGTTTATTTGAAACTAAACTCAACTATGAAATTAATACAACTATGAAACTGCATTCCAAGTGGACGGATGACAATGAGTGGTGGAAGGAGTCCATCACATAAATAGGAAACATGTCAATTACAGTTGCAATTATTTATGATAGTCAAAGCTAACTTCAAACAAATTCTACAACAGACTGCATATGAGGTGGAGATTCTCCTTATTATCTGCAGTAGTGGATAGCTACCTCATTTGACTAAAACAAGATAAGGGAATATTGCATAAATGAAGGAGAAGAAATTAATTCTCTCCAACATTATGGGGTTTCCTTAAAAATAGAAATAGAATTTTCTGTTGAGAACATTTCTATGAATTTCCTACTGTGTTTCAGCTTATAATTATTTAATTATTTAATAACTTGTATTCAAAACATTTGACCAATCCAAGTGTCATTATATTTTTTATATATACAATTCCAAATCTAAAGTTTTCTTGATTTACAAGTAAAGAAAATATAGATGCCTTGTGCGCTACGAAGTTAATGTTATATTGTTATATATGATATCATTGTCAATACTATCATTCACACTCTGCAGCCAAGTTTTTTTATGTTCGACTTACATTCCAGCTAGTCTGTTTCCTTGTAGTTTTATTTATATTGCAATTATATAATATCTATTTAGCTGATAAATCTAAAATCGAGGTGATTTGGACTGTTGAATGAGTTATTTATATTAATCTATTTGGACTATAGGAATGCAAGTGACAGTAACTTCTATTTCTAATCATAGATAATGAATTTATTGAATGACAATTTTTCCATCATAAACTCCTTAACAAGTTTATTGACTACATAATTATATACATTTTATATAAATTATCACTCACTATTGGTCTATTTAGTTCTGGACACTTGATTTACCAATGTAGAAATCTAAAATTGACTACTTGCATTTTGTCAATGTATGTTTGTTCTAATTCCCTATCATTTATATCAACTGAATAATATTATATTATTTAATTAATATCTCTTTATTTTCCTCTAATCTTCCTAAGTCTTAGTCTAAGGTAAATAATTATTTTTTATTATTTGGGCCTCTTAATCCCATTCTTCCAAATCATTTACATAAATAAATCTTATCTATTTAATTTTTGCCTCACATGTCACTTCCTCCTCCATTCTCACTTGTGTCCTAATCCCCATCTCTGTAATGGTTCTAACAAAGGAATATGTAACCGCTCTGATTGTGCAGTCCAATCATTGCCGACTCTTCCTCTTCTCAGTGTTTTCATCTTCCACTGATTGACTGATATTGTATAACTATAGCTAGTTGTTGTTGTTGTAATATTATAACTTTGTTTGTCTAAATAAGAGAGAAAGTCTCGTGCTTGAAGAGTGGATGTAATCCATATTAGCTAGATGAACCACTATACATTTTGAGTTTTCTCCTTACGTTCTTTGTCTAGTTGTTTATTTTAGTTTCTAAATTGTTTCCAGCATTTTCATTAGCTCAACAATTGGTATCAGAGCTGGTTAAGCTCATTTGATTTTTCTGAAAATCGGTGAAGATTTGCAGGTGCCATGGATGAGGCAGATAAATGGAAAATTGAAAAGTTTTCTGGGCAAAATTTCAGGCTATGGAAAGTGTAGATAGAGTCCTTGCTTATCAAGCAGGATTTGCATCCTGCATTGCTTGGTAAAGCAAAAGGTCAAGGATCTCTAACGCCAGAAAAATGGGAGAAAATGGATTTGAAAGCATGGGAAACAATCTTTCTAGCTCTCTCAAGCAATGTGTTGTTTAATGTTTCAGTGGAGAAGACAACAAGAGAGCTGGTTGAAAATTCATCTTCATTATATGAAATACCTTCAGCTTCGAATAAGGTTTTTCTAATGAAGAAGTTATATAATATGATCAATGAAAGAAGGAGGAGTGATATCAAATCATCTCAACAAGTTCAATAAATTATTTACTCAACTAATTTTGGTTGGTATCCCATTAGATGATGAAATAAAGTCAATCTTATTGTTATGCTCACTTTTGAACAGTTGGGAAGGTGTAGTAATGGCTATGAGCACCTCAATAGTAGCCAAGAGCAAGCTGAAATTTGATGAAGTTGCAACCACACTACTTAGTGAAGACATGTGAAGGAAGCACCAAGAACCCTCTTCTGGTGATGCTCTCACAGCTGTGAGCACAAACAATAGAGGTAGAAGTCATGAGAGAGGAAGACATGGCACTTGCTGGTTTTGTGGAAAACCAGGGCACACAAAGAAGCAATGTTGGAATTACAAGAAGGATCAAAACAATGTTATCAATGGTGGCGTTCATTCTGCGACTGATGAAGCTTTGGTACTTGCATCCAGTGACACAGATTCAAGCTCGTGGGTTCTCAATTTTGGTGCATCTTTTCATGCTACTCCATGTCGGAGTGCTTTCACAAATTAACATGAAGGTATGTTTGGTAAATTTTTTCTTGGGGATAACAAAGAGTGTGATATTGTTGGCAAAGGGGATATTTTATTTTCACTGAAAAATGGAAGTACATGGGCTCTAAATGATGTTAGGCATGTTCCTACACTTAAGCGTAATCTGATTTCAGTCAGTCAGTTATATACATAAGGTTGTAATGTCAATTTTGATCTCGCTTCTTGGAGAGTGTCCAAAGGTCAATTAATTTTAGCTAAAGGGTAGAAAACTAGTTCAATTTTATACCCATTAGAGTGTAATGGAGAAGTGGGAGAAGCGATGGTGGTTACAGACAATAATGCTGAACTTTGGCATAAGAGGCTTGGTCATATGAGCAAGAAGGGTCTTGAAGTTATGCTTCAATGAGATCAACTTCTGGGTCTTAAATTTATTGATTTGCACATATGTGAACATTGTCTCTATGGAAAACAAAATCAAACCAGCTTTGTGCAGACGGGTCATGAGAAGAAATCTTCTCCCTTAGAGCTCATTCATTCTGATGTCTTCGGTCCTACGGAGGTAACTTCTATCGGTGATGAAAATTATTACATTTCTTTTCTTGATGATTGCACTCGAAAAGTTTGGGTTTACATGTTGAATAAGAAATCAGAAGTACTTTCAAAATTTATAATTTTTAAGGCTATGGTGGAAAATCAGATTGGAAGGAAGACTAAATGTTTACTAACAGACAATGGTGGTGAGTATCTCTCTTCGGAGTTTGATAACTTTTGTGCAGATTATGGTATTCGGAGGATTAAAACAATCCCCTATGCACCTCAAGAAAATGGTGCAGCTAAGAGGTTGAATCAAACTATTTTGGAGAGATCTCGGTGTATGTTTTCTAATGTTGGTTTGGGGAAGGAATTTTGGGTAGAGGCATATAATACAGCAGTTTATTTAATAAATTGAGCTCCTTCGTCACGTCTAGATTTTGATATTCTGGAAGAAAGGTGGACTGGCAAGAGAATTTCATTTTCTCATTTGTGAGTTTTTGGATGCGATACATATGTCCACATTCCAAAAGATTAGAGAATGAAATTGGATTTCAAATCCAAAAGATGCATATTTCTGGGGTATGGTGAGGATCAATTTGGTTTTCAACTTTGGGATTCAATCACCAAGAAAGTGATTCGCAGTCGGGTGTTGTTTTTAATAAGAAGTATTTCTCCAGTTTGCAAAATCAAAACTTGAGTTCTGATGATTCTATTCAATTTGATTTATTTGATAATGGAAATTATATGCAAATAAATTCCTGGGTTACATTCCACCCCTCTACTGCTATTGTGCCCCCCAGAAATATTCATCCCTCCTCTCTCCATACTCCAATGCAAATTCAAATTGGCACACAGCCCACCATTGTCTCAACACTGCCAGTCTAGTTAATTTTTTCCCAGCCTCCACTTGTTCAAACACTACTAAGCGAATCTTCTAATAATAGTGGAGCTATTGTGGTAGAGAAGGATTCTATGTTTCCATCGTAGCCTCCCTTTCTTCCTCCTACGCGGGTGGTCAATCACCATTTCCCTATAGCTACTCATTCTCCCACACCACCTGGCATCTTAAGAGACAGTGAGGTGGCAGAGCCTCCTGCTCTGTTCCTCATGCCTCCCCCTCCTTTACCACGGGCACTCCACTCTCTGTCACATGTGGATAACAACATCCAACATGAGGGGCATTCACAGAGCATGGAGCTTTCTCTACGCATGCACCATCCAAATTTTTCTCCTCTTTCCTCATAGCCGTGTGTGGACTCCTCTCTCCCATGCATGGAATCCTCTCTGCCATTGAGGGAAATTTCTACAGTCTGAGACCAGAGAACATACCATGAGACAGAGTCTAGAAAATAGCAAGGCGTCCAAAATCAGAAAAGTGTGGGAAATATAGAGAATTCAGATGCTAATCATAGTCAGGATGAAAATCAAAATATTCAACCATGGTGATCTACTAGAGAGAGAAAGCATTCGAGGAAATTTGATGATAATGAACTTTTATTCTATTTTTGTTCTGATCAGCCAGAGCCACAAACATATAAGAAAGCATGTACTGATGTTAATTCAGTGTTCTTGATGGATGCCATGAAAGCTAAAATGGATTCTTTAAATATAAATCAGACATGGGATTTGGTTCCTCTTCCACCAAATTGTAAAGCCTTGACAAACAAATGGGTTTATCACATAAAAGAGGAAGATGGAGGTCGAAAGAGATACAGAGCCAGATTGGTAGTGAAGGGATTCTCTCAACAAAAGGGTGTGGACTTTAATGAAATCTTCTCTCAAGTAGTCAAAATGTAGACTATTCATTTGGTATTAGGCATGGCAGCAGCATGGGACCTTGAGCTTGAGCAACTTGATGTCAAAATAGCATTTTTACGTGGGGATATTGAAGAAGAGTTATATATGGAGAAGCCAGAAGGATTTTTTAAACAGGGACAAGAGCATCTATATTGCAGATTAAAGAGGAGTCTATATGGTTTGAAGCAAGCCCCGTGCCAATGGTATGTAAAATTTGATAACTTTATGACTCGGCAAGGTTTTACTCGCTACGAATTAGACCCATGTGTTTACTACAAATGGCTTCTTACTAGTGATTTTGTGATTCTTCTATTGTACGTTGATGACATGTTCACTATTGGTAATAGTATGAGAGTTATTCATGAGCTGAAGACACATTTGGCTCTTCGCTTTGCCATGAAATATTTAGGGGCAGCGAAGAGGATTATTGGGATGGATATAATCCGAGATAGACAGAAAAGAGAAATTAAATTATCTCAATAAAAATATATCCTTAAAGTTTTAGAAAAATTTAATATGTCAAATGAAAAATCGATTGCCACTCCATTGGCTGATCACTTTAGATTGTCTTCTAAAATGTGCCCCTCCACTCTAGAATAAAAGCATGAGATGGCTGGTATTCCTTATTCTTCAACAGTTGGGAGTCTAACGTATGCCATGGTTAGCACATGTCTGAATATTGCTCATGCAATGGGAGTTGTGAGTGGTTTAATGAGTAATCTGGGTAAAACTCATTGGCAAGCAGTTCAATGGACTCTTCGGTATTTGAGAGGTGCTTCCTCTCATGTTTTATGTTTCAACAGTAAAACCCCTTACATTTGTTGATACATTGATTCTGATATGGCTGGATATTTAGATAACAGGAGGTCAACAACAGGCTATGTGTTTATTTTTGTCAGGGCAGCGATTAGCTGGACTTCTCAGAAGCAACAAGTTGTTGCTCTTTCCACTACTAAGGCTGAATACATTTCTCTTACTAAGGGAGCTAAAGAGTTGATATGGTTATAGCGATTTTTTGGAGAGTTGGGATTTAAACAATCCACCTTTACTCTAATTTCTGACAGCAACAATGTCATTCATTTGGCCATAAATTCAGATTTCCATAGTCGCACAAAGCCTATAGAAACCAGATTTCACTTTATCCGTCATTATCTTGAAGAGGGAAGATTACAGTTAGAGAAGATTGATACAAAGGTCAATCTGGATGATGTGTTCACCAAGGTTGTACCTTGAGAGAAGTTCAAATTCTATAGAGCTTCTCTCGTTATTTTCACAACATAGCCATAAGAATTAAAAGTAGGGGGTATCTCTGTGCAACACTTATTGGCCTTCAAGTGGGAGATTGTAGTGGTTCTGACAAAGGAATATGTAACCACTCTGATTGTGCAGTCCAATCATTGCCGACTCTTCCTCTTCTCAGCCTTTTTGTCTTCCACTGATTGACTGATATTGTATAACTATAGCTAGTTGTTGTTGTTGTAATATTGTAACTTTTTTTATCTGAATAAGAGAGAAAGTCCCTTTCTTGAAGAGGGGATGTAATCCAGATTAGCTAGATGAACCACTATAAATTCTATGTTTTCTCCTTGCATTCTTTTTCTAGTTGGTTATTTTAGTTTCTAAATTGTTTCCAACATTTTCATTAGCTCAACAATCCCCACCTAATCTCCTCCTTAATTATTTGCACACACTTAATCTTTTATTAAGTGTGGTCAACTCCATCCATCACATCAAGCACATAAGCCTATAGACTTGAGCACATGGGCTTGTCTTCTCATATACCCAAATTTTATTTTTAATTTTCTTATTCCTCTTCTCAATCCTCCACTGTTGATCTTCATCCTCCAATCTCAGACCATCCATTTATTTTCATTAAAAAAATTTATATATCAAACCTTTATTCATTTTCATCTCACCTCCATTTTGCCAACCTCTAAATGATGTAAAAAGCAATGTGTAACATTCAACGCTCTACAAATTTTACACCATTATTATTGATTCACACTTTTAATAAAAATTAATCAAATTCTTGATTTTATAACATCATCCTCTTATTCAGGTCAATTACACTTGGTCTAATAGAAGAGTGGGAAAGGATCTTATTTAGGTTCATCTGGACCATGCCCTGATCTCTGGTAATTGGCTTAATAATTTTTGTTGCTCGTTGTCCTCTATTACAAAGGTTGGTTCAGATCACTCCCCTCTCTCCTTTTTTTCTGAATTAAAGAAGGTTAAGGGAAATATTCCCTTTAGATTTGGAAAAATGTGAATTGACCACCCTAAATTATAGCAGAGAATTTGGGAATGGCGGAATGTGGACATTCGTGGGACTATTATGTTTCGGGTGTCTAAGAAAATCCAGCATATTAAACAAAATATTAAGGTTTGGACTAAGGAATTGTCCATGGACATATTCAAAATTAAGCTGGACTTGCAAAAGGAACTTGACTCTATTCAGCAGATAGGTTTGTCTCAGGACTTGAAGGAGACTGAGTCAATTCTTTTGGCCAAGACTCATAACATCATCTCTAAAGAGGAAGTGTACTAGAGACAAAGGTCTAGATCGCTATGGCTAAAGGATGGAGATAAGAACACCAGGTTCTTCCATTTGTTAGATTCCAAACATCGGACCTCTAACAGAATATCCAAGCTCAGGGTAGCCTCTGGATTGGTTAGCAACGATAAGGAGATTTCTCTGGCTATGGTCGATATTTTTTCTCTCTTCTCTCCAGAGATCAGTCGCTTTTGCTGGACAATCAAGCTTTAATCCTTGACACTATTCCTTCTTTAGTGGATGATCCTACTAACAAGTTTTTGACTGCCATTCCTTCCTCTAAGGAAGTCAAGAAATTTGCCTTCTCATTTGAGGGAGACAAATCCCCGGGTCCAAACGGTTTCCCTAGATTCTTTTTTCATAAATTTTGGCATATTGTCAAAAATGATATTTGTCATGTTGTTAAAGAGTTTTTTGGTTCCAGAACCTTGCTCAAGGAGATTAATGCAACCTTTATTGTTTTAATTCCTAAATCCCCTGGTGCTGACTCTATTGACTCTTTTCGACCGATCAACCTTTGTAATTCAGTGTACAAAATTTTCTCTAAGGTTCTTACCATTAGGTTTATAGCTATTCTTCCTAATATCATTTCGCCCCAGCAGAGTGGCTTTGTTCTGGGGAGGTAAATCTTGGATTCCATTATGAAGGATCATGAATTCATTCACTCCACTCACTCTTCCTCTAAGCATGGTTTCCTACTAAAGTTTGATCTCCCGAAGACCTATGACCTGGTGGACTGGGAATTTTTAATCAAGATTCTTCAATCCTTTGGTTTCAGCAAGAAATTGTTGCAGCTTGTTTCCCAGCTTATCAGTACCTCAATGGCTGATGTCATTGTTAATGGTTCCTCTTCCAGATTCTTTAAGCCTACTCATGGGCTCCGTCAAGGGGATCCTCTATCCCCTATTCTCTTTTCTATCTTGGCGGAAGGTCTTGGTCACTATTTTCAGAAACTGGCCTCTGAAGGTTCCATTCAGGGCCTTATTCCCTCCTCTTCTTCGAGGCCTTTCTCTCATGAGCAATTTGTCGATGACATGGTGATTATGGGGTCTTCTTCTATCTAGGAAGCTAGGAGGATTAAAAAGGCCCTTATTATCTACTCTTTAGCTATAGGTCAAACTGTCAACTGGCATAAAATCTCTTTGTTCTTTATTAATACTCTAGTGGATAGGCAAAATAGGATTGCTCGCATCTTAGGGTGTGATATTGGATCTTTTCCTGCTTCCTATCTTGGCCTCCCTTTGGGGTTGAAACCCCTTGACTCTTTTTGGACAGGTATTGTGGACAGATTTAATAGGAAATTAGCTGGTTGGAAAGGAGCTCTTCTTAGCCAAGCTGGTAAACTCCAAGTCTGAAGACTTCTCTGCAAAGCCTCCCCATATATGCAATGAACTTATTCAGGATTTTAGGAAAAATTATCAAAGTGATAGAATCTATTCAGAGAAGTTTCCTTTGGTCTGGAGTGGAAGACAAAAAGAGACTTGCCCTAGTGGCGTGGGATAAGGTTTGTACCCCAAAGAAATGAGGAGGGCTGGGGATAAGGCCACTAAAGGTTATTAACCAGGATCTTCTGGCTAGGCAAATCTGGCGTATATATGTTGAAAATAAAGAATTGAATGGCATTATTAAAAAAAATCTCTTCTCATTCCCTCACATGTCGGATTTTATGAAGTCTAATGTGAAGGTGCAGGGTTCTTTCATTTGGAATAGTATCCAGCAAGCTAAGGATACGGCTTTTAAGGGAGCCAAGTGACTTTTGGGTAATGGCAGGAGAATCCTATTCTGGGATGATTGTTGGGAAAAATATCTTCCTCTAATTTCCATTCCTACTTTTCAACCTATTATTGATTTTTGTTAACTTAGATTGGGTCTGTATGTTTCTGATTATTGGCATAATCAAAACTGGGTTGACCTTTCAGAAGTTGATTTCTCGCTCAAACCTCTCATGCTGGATTTGAATGTCTGGAAAGTGGACAATTCAAAGGAGGATATGTTGATATGGGGAAAGCTTCCGTTGGGTCTCTACTCTATGGCTTCGGCATATGAGATCTTGATTAAAACCCCGGACCCTCTTCCTTTCTAGAGTCAGGTTTGGGATAAAAGGCTCATTCTGAAAATTAACATCTTTTTTTGGATGGTTTTGCAGAACAAGATCCTGACCATTGACAACCTTCAAAAAAGAGGAATGGTCCTGTCAAATAGATGTTTCCTATGTAAACATGAGGAGGAGTCAGTTTTCCACTTGGCTATTGATTGCGGTTTTTCCAGAAAGGTTTGGTGTCTTACCCTGCAAAGTTGGAATATGCACTAGATGTTTCCAAACAATCTAGAAAAGTTTTTCAAGCAATGGAGGAAATCTGTTGTTCCTATTGCGAGCTCTCTATGGAATATTATCGCTCCTCACATCATCTAGAAACTATGGTGAGAAAAGAATGATAGAGTATTTCATGATAAGGCTTTACCTCCGGTGATCATAGTGGAAAATATTAAAAGAAGCATCAGAGAGAATGGTAATATTTTTAGTGGTGAAATGCTGGATTCCAATGCTAGAGTTTTGAATGGCACTATGGCTCTGTCTCCTTCCAGGTGAGAGAATGCCATTTGGTTTTCCCCTCCTATTGGCTAGATAAAAGCTAATTTTGATGGTGCTACAAAGGGAAACCCAAGCCCTATGGGTTGTGGTGGTCTTATCCGTGATGACAAGGAAAAATGTCTTGCGGTCATGGCCTTCCCTATTGGGGTCCAGTCCAATCACGTATCATAAGAGATGGCCCTACTGCAAACTCTCAAGCTAATCAATAAAACTATGCCCTCAAAATTTTGGATCGAAGGTGATTCAATGAATATCTTAAACTGTATTAAAGGGACAACTAAGCCATCATGGTCTATCAAGGCGATTATTGATGAGGCTTCCTTAATCATTAATTCCTTTTCCAATGTAATCATTTCACATACCTTCATGGAAGTGAACTGTACAGTGGATTAGTTGGCTAACATAGCAGTTAAGGCTGAGGGTATCATGACCTGGCATGGAGTTACTGATTTGACAGTTGAAGTGAGGGCCAAGTTGGCGTATGATCTGACTCATAGCAAATGAGAAGACTTGGAAAATCTAAAAAATCTATCATGAATTTATGACTTTCATTAATTGATGGCAATAGGATTACAGAAAGGTGTCTTTCCCAAGAAGGTTAAATGTAGACACACATTATTTGGTGGTTTTCAAAATTTGATCTTAGCATTTTTACTCTACCTTTGCTTCTCTTCTTCCATTGTTAGCTATCTTCAAGGTATCATGGGGGGTGGGTTGAACAGAAAGGAGCTGAAAAATTGTAACAAATGGAAAACCCAAACAGACATTTGGGATAAACTTAAAAAGGGAGGCCTCACTAACTATATGGAGTGCCTTCATGGCTCCAAAGACGCTGTCACAAATGCTTTTGTGAAAAGCTGGAAGGACGAGACTGTGGTGATTGGAGGCATGGCTGTTAAGATCACCGAAGATTTGATAGCGGAGGTTACGAGCTTAAAAACTAAAGGCATAAAATTCCAAAGAGACAAAAAGATACCCCAGAAGGTCATTCAGCATTTCCCCAAGGACAGAGCAAAAGCAGACAGCCTAGTGAAAGACTCTAGTGGGTGTTATGATGTTAGCTCCATTAAAGATTTTTGGGCTAAAGTTATTACGGCGATCATGGAGTATGTGTCTTTGGATGGAAGATACAAAAGGGCCCATTCTTATCACTTTGTGTTGTTATGTCATTTTCGACATAAGGTGAGAATTTATGTCCCCTTCGACTTGTTGCAATCACTCCGTCATAGCGTTTATGACCATAGGCAGAAGGATAGCAAGCCCATTCTGCATGAGGGCTTGATTCTCTTGATTGTTGAACATGTTAAAAAATTTGCGGCCTCCAGTCCTCTTATTATTTCCCTGAAAGATTTGGGCTCTGCTAAGGCTAAAAAATGGCATAGGGTTGGTGATGATAAGGTGGAACTGACTGTTAAAAAGATGTTCAGTTTGAGAAAAATAAGGGAATGGACACAGACTCGGATGTTGTGAATGTTGATGGTTATGATGAGACTGACTACATTTCCCACTCCCAATCTGATGATGACAGTAAAGAGTATCTTTCTGTTTCGGTGAGTGCCTCTGATGAAGAAGATGTTAAAACTAAGGAAGCCCACTGTGTTAAGGAAAAAGGTAAAATATATGAGGCTATTGAGAAGTATGTGTGAGGTAAAAAAGTACCCATTTTGGTAAATTACGCAAGTTCAGAAGAGCATGACATCCCCATTTCTTCGAATCTCGAGGTTCTTATGGAAGTGCAATCAGAACAGAAAGAGGAAGATAGTCCAGGTCAAGACAATGTTGATAAAGACCATATCCCTGCTTCCTCTAAGAACATCCCTTTCTCTAGACTGGTGGATATGCATGAGCGGAATGTCCAGCTTCTCTAGGAGGACATGGATGATAAAATCGAGCCCCCATTTGGGGTTCTACAAACTGCCAAAGCTATGTCCTTGTACTCATTTTGACTGATGAAATGGGTATTTAAGGAAATCAAAAGTCTTCATCTAAACTACAAAGCTCTATCTACTTGTGTTGATCTTATCAATTCTGGGTCGATAGGGGATGAGGGAAAATAGAACAAGGAGGATGGGGGGTGCAAGCACAAAGTTGAGTGCCAATTTCGCGGAAGTCCGCGGCCAAAAAAAATTGGCAACCAGAAACGGGCACCCATTTTTTAAAAAATGGGTGCCCGTTATGGTTCGGGTGCCCGAGCCGTAAATATAAAACGGGTGCCCATTTTCAAAACGGGCACCCGTTTTAATTCGGGTACCCGTAGCAAAACGGGCACCCATTTTTGAAAAGTATTTAAAATTTGTTTTAAACCGTTTTGCAAATCATTTTCACAATTTGCAAAACGGGATCACATTTTTATCTGAACGGGTACCCGTTTTTGAGAGCTACCACCGACCCCCCTGCTGCCATTT
>MU225912.1:71323-90708 GCA_018584345.1 Thuja plicata
TTTTTGATATTCAATCTCTAAGTGCCTCAAATTTTGACATCAATTGACAGACAACTTGAAAATCAGGGAAAACACTTCCACTTTTTGCCCAAAAAGTGGACTCAACTTCTTGCTGGCACCCTGGGAAAAATCTGAAGTCTCTGCATGAGAGACTGGACGCCTTGGAGAATACTATGAAAAAACACATGACGGACAATAATGTCTTCATGGGTACTACTATGGAGTGTTTTAACTCCATCAAATCTGAGATGGATTCCCCCACTGTGAAGATCGATGAAGATAAAGATGACAGTGAAGATGATGGACCAGGGAAGCGCACGCGTTCAGCCAGGAAGAAGAAGATTCATGACTGGATTTTGGAGCTGTCGGATTTCAACGCGGCCATCAAAAAGGTCTCAGAAGCAAAAAAGGAAGCGGAGGGCACTCTCCTAGAGTTTGCCTAGCTCTGGTGTTCCCCTGTTTTTTGGCGTGTTGTCTTTTGGCTTCTGGCTGATGGAGAGTCTAGCTAGTTTCTGGCTTTTCTCTCTGGCTTTTTGTCTTTATTTGGGTTAGCAGGCTGGTTCCTAGTCCTATCTCTATTTAGTCTTTTTTTGCTGCTTATCTTTTTGCTTTGAATGTAAGGGGTTTCGGGTCCCCATAAAACCTGTTTTTATTAGCAATCAAAAATATCATCCTCTTATTAACCCTATCAAGTCTTTAACTCTCTTTCTTTTTAAGTGAATAAATGTTTAAAGAGAAGATTGAAACTCTAAAACATTACAATTGTTCTCTTGTTTATTGAAAAATAAAATAATTAAATCAAATGAAATTATTTTAAATAAAAATAACACCTATATTTTTAATTTAGATAAAATATAACAATGAAATTATTTTAAATAAAAATAACACCTATATTTTTTAATTTAGATAAAATATAACGATGCCTATTTGTCTTCTTCCGTAGATGCCGATTCCCCAGCTGGCTAATAAGAAAAATCAAATTAAAAACATATTATGTCACACGCAAATTCAGAAGCCGTCCGCTGCCTTCTCTATTAAATGAGTAAATGTGTTGTGGTTACTGCTCTCTTGTTTGTACTCGGAAAAAAAAGGTCTAAAATTACTTTTCAAAGCCTTGTGTAAATTTAAAAAATGTGATATTATTTATATATACAATCCCAGCATGGAAATGGAAAATCCAAAGTTTTCTTGATCTGCGAGTAAAGAAGAGATAGATGCCTGGGAGGCTACGAAGTTGCTGTTATATATATCATATCGCTGTAATCCCTATCATTCACACTCTGCAGCCAAGATTTTGAAGTTTGGCTTGCATTCCGACTATTGTGTTTCCTCTCAGTTTTATCTGCATTCTTCTATTCTGCTTTCTAGTCTCAAGAAAAAACTTGAAGATGGCGTCTGTACTTGTAGATGCTCTTGTTGGAATAGTTTGTAACTTGGCCATTCAACAAGCGGCAAATGAGGCGAGCATAGTGTTGAATTTCACGGAAGACTTTGAATTCTTGAAGAGCCAAACAAGGCAAATAAATTATTTTCTAATCGAAGCTGATGAGAATAACAGTAGACAAAAGGAGTCTGCGAAAGAATGGCTTCAGAGCGTCCGCGATGTTGCGTGGGAGGCAGAGGACATTCTTCAAATATGTGCTGTGGATTCCACGTATGCCTCTCATACCAATCCTCAGTTATGCCATCCCTGGATTTTTTGCTATTTATGGGATCAACTGAGTCTTCACCGTCAAATGGGCAGAAGAATTCAAAAAGTCCAAGCCCGAATTAGCTCTGTTGTTGAACAGGGAAACCAGCTGAATATAGTTGGTGCTGCCGTGCCTCAGAAAGAAGAAGCAGAATCATCAAATGCAGCCCAGAGACGAAAGTATACAAGACTCAGTGTCCTGCCCAGCGATTCCAAACCAGTGGGGATTCAGTCCAAGGTTGACAGCGTGGTGCGTTTGTTAGACAACCCCCAAATTCCAATCATTGCAGTGGTTGGAATGGGGGGGATGGGAAAGACCTTTCTTCTTCAACATGTTTACGATGCCCAAAAGTTTAGGTATAAGAAATATGCTTGGATTTCAGTTTCTCAGTTCTATTCTGTTTCCCAGTTGCTCAGTGATTTAGCCTTTAAATTAGATGGAGATTTAAGTAGGAGAATTAAGGAGAATGGAATAAGTGAAGAGGCAGCAGCAGAGGAGATTCATAGATTTATCCAAGGGAAGGGGTGTCTAATTGTTTTAGATGATGTGTGGAGGGCTACCAGAGAAGGTGATTTGCTAACTAGACTTGGTATCCCAATCGGAACTAACACTCAATGCAAAGTTTTGGTTAGCACAAGAAGTAGAGAAGTCTGCATGAATCTTCATGCTAAGACCTATGAGATTGAAAGCTTGAGAGATGAAGAGAGCTGGAAGCTATTTTGTGGTCATGCATTTCCTGATCAGTTTGAGGGAAACAGAGCGCCAGAGCACCTGAAGAAGGTAGCTCTTGACATCGTGAAGGAATGTGGGAAATTGCCGCTTGGCATCAAGACCACCGCAGCATCTCTGGCGAACAATGCACGGCCAGGGGAGTGGCGATCCAAGTTGAGTAAGCTGAAAAAGGTAGACTCTCGTGACGACCGTATCATGGATATTCTCAAATTGAGTTATGACTGCTTACCTGCACATCTAAAGGCTTGTTTTGCTTATCTTTCCTTCTTTCCGGAGGATGAGCAAATAGACTGTGATTATCTCATTCATCTATGGGTGGGAGAAGGACTCATTCCTGCAGGAGAGAATCCGTGGGAATGTTTAGATCAGCTTGTTAACCTCTGCCTGGTTGAAGTATGTGAGATTGAATTCCTTCTGACAAAAACTTGTAAAATTCATGACTTATTGCTCGATTTGGCCACACTCATTTCCAGAGAAAATAAATGTGCATTCACTGTTGAGGATGCCTTCTCCAAATCGCAATCTGTGGATAGAGGTGACGGTCCCTGGTGTCGCCTATTTCTGGCAAAGAAAGATATTGATGAGCAGGCCATTTCAATGAGGCGTCCTGTTTCTCCCACACTTGTACGCACATTGTCGCTCTCCAACAATACCCAAATTGGAGGAAACATTCCGGCAATGTTGTTTAGCGGCATGAGAGTTCTGCGGGTACTGGATTTGAGCAGGACAAATATCTCCACACTGCCAGCATGTGTTGGAGAAATGAAACTACTTAAAGTCTTGAATTTTAGAGAGACGAGGATTGAGAAGGTACCAGAGTGTGTGAGACATCTTAAGAGTCTCTCTTATCTTAATGTCTCTGCATGCAGCGAATTCAAGCAAATTCAGGCACCGAAATGGATAGGTGAGCTTAGGTGTCTTCAGCATTTGGAAGGGAAGTTCTCGCAAATGCCAAAGGGAATAAAGGAGCTGGAGTGTTTGCGGACAGTGCGATCAGAAAACAAGTTGTCACTATCCATCGAAGGGGATGGTGTGTTAAGTTTAGAGGATCTTGGGAGGATGAGTCAGATGGAAGAAATAGGGTTTAATGTTGAGAATGAATCGCAGATGAGGAGGATAGAAGAAGGGATCCTAGCGCCCTTGGAGAAGATGCGAAGGCTGGAAGTCATAAATGCAATGGTGGACGTCTTCGATCCAACCGATGGAACGTGGGATGCTGATGCCCTTGGAAAATTGGAGCTTCCGCAGTTGCCGGGGAGCATGAGTGCTATGAGAGATCTGGAACGTCTACAACTATATTATTTTGCACCGTCAAATTGGATATGTTGCTTGGCAAATCTCGAGTACCTATTTTTATGGGGTTGTGATTGCAGTGATTACCCCGAATTAGAAGCAATGCCGAATCTAGTGTCTTTGTGGTTGGAGATGAACGTGAGCTGTAGAGAATTGCCAGAGGCATTTGGAAGGTCCGGAGGGTTTCCACGCCTCCGCTTCTTTTTCATTAGAAGTTTCTGTGAATTGGTGGAGTTTCCAGAAATAGAGGATGGAGGGATGGCATGTCTTCAAAAGTTGGAGTTCTGGCAATGTGGGAATTTGAGAAAACTGGGAAGGGGACTGGTGGACCGAGTGCCAAGACCTCATATCTTTATTGAAAAGTTCACAGACGAATTGCAGGCGGCGTTCAACGAAGGAGCAAGTTCATAGAAAAGTATTTTTAAGTTACATTCTAAAGAGACATTTTCTATTTTCTATATGATTTTCTAGTACGATTTTGACGGACATGCAAATTTTTTTTAAAAAACATTTGTAAGTTTTTTCTTTAGTATAGTTAGTTGAATGGAACATGCGTAATATTTTCAATTGTGAATATTCTGTATAGATGGTTGCTTTGCAATGATGGTTGTTCTTTTTGTTTATAAGAAAAAAAGCAATTAGACAATTTAACTTTTTTTTTTAATTGATGTAGGTTTTGTAATATATATATATCAAAGTAAATTATTCTAAATATTTATGTATATCAAAATTCAAAATAAGAAAAATATCTAACTAGTTTAATTTAAAAACTTATCTGATCTTATGTAATAAAATATTTTTGTCTTAAAATATCTTGGAAAGAATTTTTTGAGATTTTATATACTGGCAACTGACTTGTTTATATACTGACATATTCACGATGTACATGGCATATTTTTTATGACCTCAATGTATTTTGATACTCTTGACGGCTTGATCCCATACATTGGTTTTTTTGATCTCATTGTACTCTAGATTATGACATATTTTATGATATACATGAGATGCAGCTTTCAAGCCCTATTTGCCTTTATGTGATGCTTATGAGATGTTTATGGACGCAAGTTTTTACTTGTCTCTTCAGCATATGTTATGGATAAATGGATGCATGAGTCTTTTCTTTATGATGCTATATGTGGATGTCATGAGTTTTATTTCTTTGTTGATTTTATGCATGATGTAATGCAAATGCCCGATGTGATTATTATGATAGATGCAATGAATGCTTATAATGAATGCAATATGAAATGAATACAATGGATGTGTATAATGTATGCAATATGCAACTACCATGTTTTTGTAGGTTCCCATCTTATGTTAGTATCCAGAGTACTCGATCAAGTTTGAAGGATCGTGTGAAGCTGTCATCATAGATGATAGTGATGCCCGAATGATGCCAACGTTGAGTTGAATTCCAGCATTATGATAGTTCAAGTTAATCCATAACGGAGCTATGCCAAGTAATACAATACTAGTATGAATGAAACCTACAATGCACGCGTCCTGTCACTTTTGATATTTTTTTAGCTTGTTTATCATCATTGAGCATTTGGAACACGAAGGTGAGTACAACCCTCACTGGTTAGACTGCAACCATGAGAATATGAATACTACCTTATCGGATGAAATGTCAAAAGTAAACACAAGCACCAAGGCATACACAGCCAAGATGACTTGACTGTGACTTCCTTTTGATATTGCAAGTTGCTACAAGCATAGGGGCATGTATAGCCGAGATGACCTGAGTATTTCTTGTGTGCATAGGAAAACAAGAGATCCTTTTGTTCTTGTGCAAATAATGATATTGTATCCGCAATGACATGTTATCATTCATATCCTTGGATAATCGTCGTGCTACCCACAATGACCTTTGGGTACATATCCTTGGGTATGTTTCATTATATTGCACAATACTAAGATATAACTCAAAATGGACAAGGAGATAGCTCCAACCTCACCTAAGATTTCAATTAAAAATAGTCAAGGTATGTGCAGTGTACCACAATTGTGGAGGCTCTTATCACAGACACCCAATTTATTTGATGTTTTAGGATCATTGGAACCACACCCACAAGTAGAAATCAAAGAAATGTATCATGCCCCCTTGTCCTTGCTTTTCTAGTCTGGAGACATCTTCGAGTTACCTAGAAGACATAATAAACACAAATCCATGATAATAGTCAGTTGACAAAGAAACTTCAAATCTTCTTCCTTGCTATTCTAGCTCTTGGACATCATCGAGTTACTCTGAAGACATAATCAACATAGCTCAAAAAAGTGTTAGTGTGTAGTGTCTATGCATGGATTTGTTTGTCTGTTTAGGGTGTTGAGAAACACCAATACTTGTGTAAGTGCGTAGTGTTGAAAAACACCATCATGTGTTGAGTGTTGTTTGTTTGTGTTCAGTTGTTCTAGTAAATTCATCCGATGGGTGTTTAGAAACACCGTCATGTTCAAATTATTAGTGTTGAGAAACACTTTTTTGATGAGTTGGGTGTTGAGATACACCATTCTGTCAGTGGAAAATCGTTGAATGATGATAGGCCAAGATGATTGACTTTGATTGGTGAGACAACTGACTTACCAGATGGTGACTTGGCTGATGGAACTGCTAGGAAACTACCCACAGTTAGGTATGATTGTCCTAGGACTAAGATATAGATTGGTTCCAAGCTAAGATAGTGGGATTTTGAACCAAAAGGATTGTACAAGATCACAAAAGCGATGAAAGATATTTATAAACGAAAGCCAAAGAAGGCAGGATAGCGAATCAGCGCATTGATTGACGAGGCGACTAGTTACAAGTAGCACATGTTTACAAGGTTTTCACCACTTCACATAAATGCTATTTTTGCTATCGATGCACTTGTTTACTAGGATTTCACGAAGGCACTTTTCCTTGTTTTTTGATTTTTTTGTACTTTCTCCATTGACCGCTGTCTGTGTAGATCGTCATCTACGCTCTGAGATCGTCATCTCTGACTTGTCTTACAAACTTTAACTTTCACTGATTTTTGTGCTACTAATCTTGAGTTTCTTGCAATATTTCAGGTTCAAGGACATTGAAACTACTAACGCCAATGAGGTGGTCCCACTATACTGTGTCCCACTTTTTGGCCAACTTTAACACTAAAATGAACTTTATGAAAATAAAATTCACTTTCACATACATATTGTTGCAAAATCATTAAGAATTTGAAGATAATGTAAACTAGTAAATTTTAGCATTTTGTTTCTAGTTTATAAATATATATTTTTTAAAAACATTGGAATTTATTTTTATCCATTTTTCCTTCTCCTTCTAAAAGTGGTTTATATGAAAAGTCAACTTTTTAAAAAAGTGACAGTCACTTGGTTAGACATAATTGTTCTTTGAAAAATGATAACGACGTAATTCTTTCAAGGTTAGGTTTGTAACAACAATACCTAGAGGATGTAATTTGTTTCATTCAATTTGGTTCAAAATTTTATAGTTTATTGAGCTATGAAGTAACATTAAACTATAATTTAGACATAGGTTTCTTCGGTTTACTCTAACTTGATCTATATATCAAAATATTTTTTTTTCTTTTTTTGATAGAAAGTGAACATAAATACCTATTAGACACATATTTTCATTAAAAAAAATTCCTAATTTGCTATTTTTCTTGAAGCATCAAAGAGAGAGGTTGCTAAATGGTCAGACAACCTATGTTTAATTAAACTAAAAATAGAAAGTCACAATGAATTTAATAGATATCAAAGTTATAGTCATTGTAAAGCTTGTTCAGAGTAGCATATAATCTAGCATTTTTTGTTTCAGAATATTATCTCATTTGGCCCTTGATTGAGAAGCAGAATCGTCAAGCAGCTCCCAAGACGAAAGTATACAAGATTAAGTCTTCTCCCTAGCGATTCCAAACCAATGGGGATACATTCTAAGATTGACAGCATGGTGAATTTCCTAGAAAACCCCCATTTTCCAATTATTGCAGTGGTTGGAATGGGGGGAATCGGCAAAACCTATCTTCCTCAGCATGTCTACGATGCCCAAAAGGGAAGGTATGAGAAATTTGCATGGCTTTCAGTTTCTCAATTCTACTCTTTTTCCAACTTGCTCAGTGATCTAGCCTTTAAATTAGATGAGAATTTAAGTAGGATTAAGGAGAGTGAATAAGTGAAGAAGCAGCAGCAGAGGAGATTCATAGCTTTATCCAAGGGAAGAGGTATCTGATTGTTTTAGATGATGTGTGGAGGGCTACAAGAGAAGGTGATTTGCTAACTAGACTTGGTACCCCAACTGGAGCTAACATCCAATGTAAGGTTTTGGTAAGCACAAGAAGCAGAGAGGTCTGCATAAATTTTAATGCTAAGATTTATGAGATGGAAATCTTGAGAGATGAAGAGAGCTGGAAGTTGTTTTGCGCTTATGCCTTTCCTGAGTATGAGGGAAACAGAGCACCAGATTACCTGATGGAGGTGGCTGTTAACATGATGAAGGAATGTGAGAATTTTCTGCTTGCCATCAAGACCACAGCAGCATCTCTGGCAAACATCACACAGCCAGGGGAGTGGCAGTCCAAGCTCGGTTGGCTCAAAAGGGTAGGCGCTGCTAGCGACCCATTCATGGATATTCTCAAATCGAGTTACGACACCCTGCCTGTACATTTAAAGGCTTGTTTTACTTATCTTTCCTTCTTTGCCGAGTAGAGTGTGAGTATCTCGTTTATGTATGGGTGGGAGAAGGATTCATTCCAGCAGGAGAGAATCCGTGGGATTGTTTAGATCAGCTTGCCAATCTCTGTCTCCTTGAGGTAGGGGAAGAGGAGTGGTCGCTGAACAAATATTGTAAAATTCATGACTTATTGCTTGATTTGGCCATACTCATTTCTAGAGAAAATAAATGTGCATTCACCGTTGAGGATGCATTCTCCAAATCGCAATATGTGAATACAGGTGGTGGTCCGTGGTGTCACCTATTTTTGGCAAAGAAAGATATGATGAGCAAGCCATCTCAATGAGGCATTCTGTTTCTCCCACACTTGTCCGCACATTGTCGCTGTCTCACAATTCCCGAATTGGAGGAAACATTCTGAGAATGTTGTTTAGCGGCATGCGAGTTTTGCGGGTTCTTGATTTGAGCCGCACAAGTATCTCCACGTTGCCTGCTTGCGTTGGAGAGATGAAACTTCTCAAAGTGTTGGATTTAAGAGACACGAACATTGAGAAGTTGCCAGAGTGTGTGAGGTGTCTCAAGAGTCTCTCTTATCTTAATATTTCTTATTGCAGTCATTTCAAGCAGCGTGAAGCGCCCAAATGGATAAGTGAACTTAGATGTCTTCAGCATTTGGAAGGGGAGTTTGAGCGAATGGCAAAGGGCATATCCAAGCTGAAGTCTTTGTGAACACTTCGAGCAGATCGTTGGTTGTCGCTGTCCATGAAAAAAGATGGTGTATTGAGAATAGAGGATGTTGGGAAGATGAGTGAGCTTCAAGAAATAGAATTTGAAGTTTGTGATGAATCAGAGTTGAAGAAGAAGGAAGAAGGTATCCTTGAGCCCTTGCGCAGCATGTGTCGGTTGACAGTCAACAATAAAATCCATGGAATGCAATGTGAATCATAATTATATCTTCCATAGTTTCTGGAGAGAATGAATACAATGAGAGATCAGGAGCATCTCTCACTGTATAATTTTACAGTGCCAAGCTGGATACGTTGTTTAGCGAATCTAAGTTACCTCTATTTATGCAATTGTCAGTGCAGTGATTACCCAGAATTACAAGCAATGCCCAATCTAGTGCGTTTGTGGTTGGATGAGAACAAGAAGTGCAGAGAATTTCCAAAGGCATTTGGAAAGTCAGGATGATTTCCACACCTTCGCTTTCTTTTCATATGTGAATTCCCTTTATTGGAAGAGTTTCCAGAAATAGAGGATGGAGCGATGGCATGTCTGAAGAAATTGGAGATATATGATTGTAGGAAATTGAATAAAATGGGAGAGGGTTTGGAATGGCTGAAAAGACTCAAGGATATCAGACTTATAGACTCAGGGATTGATGAATTGAGGGAGACATTGAAGGAAGGAGTGATATATTGGAAAAAAATCAATGTTGTAAATCCTCATATAACTATTGTTATATAATTTGACAAATAATTTATTATGTCGAGAGGCGTAAACCTAACATATCCAACATGCCGAAAAATGTGTAATTGATGATGGGAGGATGAAACAATGTCCATTGCATGTAAATACCGGCTGAATTCAGATAATACAGGTGGCAACAAGAAGATGAAACGGTGTCCTCAACCATTCTCAAACCTTTATTTGAATTTATGTTTCATATTGTTTCCGGTTTTTCAGCCGATTTGCATGCAAAACAATTAGAGGAGGATGAGGCAAAGAAGAGCTCAGATGTGGTGTAATTTTATACCGTAGCCATTGCTCAAGCATCTAATTTCATAAAATCAGAAACAGGGTGGAATTCAGAAATATGGAGATCTGGGCATTATGAGAAATAGTCAAGGAGGCGTAGATTTGAACCTTAGCAAATTTTCCTCTATTGTCATTATTGCTATCAGCTTTCTCCTACTGAGCAGCTTTATCAAAATCTGCTCAAAATCTCCCACAAAAAGGGTGCAGAGTCCATATCCATGTGCTCATTAAGTAGAGACCGGTTTTGTTTTTTTCATGAAAGGCAAACACCATACCCTCATAATTACAGAGATCTCTGACATTTCTTTGCATTTATGGACAAGAAAAAGCTTTTCAATGCCCATAATCAATTTGTGAGATAGTTAAAATCTTTATACTTTTCATGTCAGCAATTAATCTTGTAAGATAGCCACAATTCAATTTGTAAAATATTTCATTGAAATATATAGAAGACAATCAATTTTTCTTCCTTGGAGTTCCTTAATTTATGGACAATAAAAGCATCTAAGCTTATCAAATTTCAATGTCAATAATCAATTTGTAAGAAAGCTATAACTAAAATCTTCTCTAAGATATTTCATTTAAATATTTTTTTTATTGAAATAATTAGCATGTAAAAAGAAAAAAGAAAATAGAAATGTTTCTTTTATATATCTAGAAAAAATTAGAAAGATTTTATTTCTATATATTTTAGATTTTGATATATTCTAAAACTAATTGTTTATTCATTTGAATTTTTTAAAAATAAAATGTAGTTAAAGTTTAAGATTTTTGAATTGATTTGTATGTAAATACCAAAATAGAATAAAATATTTTTTTCCTTGAATGCTCTTTGAAATTTTCTTTCACGGGGGATATGAAGCCAATTGTTTTCTCACCACATTATTGGACCTCCTTTGGAGAATTTATTTCACCAAAATAGAAAATAGAATAAATTATTGTTAATATATGTCAATGTTTTTTTTTGCTAATAAGAACAATATAAATTTTATTTTAATGAAAATTATATTAATCATATATTTAATATAAATAAGTATAATAAAAAATAAAAAATGTCAAAATACTATTTGATAATACTATTTATCTAATATACATACTATCAAATCTAATATATATTAGAATTAATGTTTTATTAACTTGGGTAGTGTTATGTAAGTTGGACAATTTACAAACTAAATACCAAGTAGATATAGAATCTTTGATCAAATCAGAGTCAATATTAGAAATATAAATATGGTCACTAATAGTTAAGATAAATTCAATTAAAATAGACTCATGCATACTTAGAAATATTATATGAGTAATTAACTAATATAATTATTAAAGTAAATGAATCTATTATGACATTGAATAATATTTTTGAAGCATCATTTCAATTTAGCCCTCTATTTCTTTGTTTTTTAATGAATATAAGTTTTTTTTATTCAATCAAAATATATTGGACATTTTTTTTAATATTTATATATAAGAAATGTATTTAGTAAGAAACCAAACAATATGAAATAACTAGAAAAAATTCTTTCTTTTTGAAATCAACAAAATTTACCTTATAAAAATATTTGACTCAATTAATTTGAATTCATGAAATAAAATTATACCCACAAATAACACTAACTTTTTCTTCAAGTAGAATCTAATTAAAGTGGCTCTAAATGATAAAAGATGTATTTTATAACAAAATTTTGAAGAATTTTTTCACTACATATTTTAGCATAATGATTGAATTCAAAAATCATTTTAATTAATATATACATTTACTCTTACCATAATCCTAAATACAACCTTAACCCTAACTTTCACTAAATGTCTGTGTATGACCTAATTGTAATTCTAACCATTACTTTAAACCCTAACCCTAACACTAAACCTTACCCTCACTTTAACCTTAACCATAGCCATGTATCCTAATATGAATTCAAAACAAACTATAATCTAAACACTAACCCTAATCCTAACCATAATTCTAACCCTAACCTGAATCATAATTCTAATACTAATCTTAACTATAATTCTAACCCTCACCCTAATCATACCCTAAACCATAATCTTAACCATGACCAAAGCAATGAGGTAAACCATGATTCTAACAATAATCCCAAACTAACCCTAAACCCTAATTGTAAGAATATTTCTAACTCTAAACTTAGGCATAATTCTAACCATCACCCTAACTATACTTGAAATCCTAACCTAAACCCAACTCTAACCACGATGTAAACCCTTACCCTAACCATAACCGCTTACCAAACCCTAATCGTAACCCTAACTCTACTATTTATTTACAATATATATGGCTTTCTAAAATATGTAGCATTAAAAGATTGCTTTAAGTGGATGTGGCAAATATATGTAAAAAATAATTACAATGGACATGTCACAAATATATGAAGCACGAAATGTGTCTCTAACCCAAATCCTAATTCTAAGCATAATCCTAACCATAGTATAAATCTTAGTCCTAACCATTACGTCACCCTAATCATAATGCTAAATTTCATCCCTACCATAACCCTAACTTTGATGTAAACCCTAAACATAATCCTAACCATTTCCTAAAATTCTAACCCTAACCATAAACCTAACCCTAAGATTAAACCTTAACATTGAATACTAACTGTAACTATAATGCTAAGAAAAAGCCTAAACCCTAATCCTAACCATAAACATACTCATTAAATACTAAACCCTAATCATAAATGCTAAAACCTAATTGTAAATGGTAAACCATAAACCCGATGCTATACCTAACCATGGTATAAATGCTAACCCTAACCCTAATTATAATAATTTATTCAACTTATAACACTAAACCCTAACCCTAATATCATCCCTAACCATAAGTCGAAACCATAACCCTAGCCATAGTCATAAACCTAAACCAAATCCTAACCGTAATGCTAATCTTCAACTTAATCTTAACCTTGACCCTAACCCTAACTCAAACCATAGCCCTGACCAAATTTAAATCTTTACCCTTAATCTAATTATAATTCCAATTCTAACCATAATGGTAATTCCAACCCTAGCCTTAACATTGACCAACACTCTATTCCTAACCTGAAAGCTATTATAATTATAATCAAAACCCTAACCCTAACCCTGACCCTAACCATAATTCTACTCCTAATCATGACCATAAACCCAACCTTAACACTAAACCCTAACCTTAATCATAATAATAAGTTTAAACCAAACTCTAACCCTAATAATAACCCTAACCATGATATAAATTATATCCCTAATGGTAACCATAACCATGATATAAACTGTAACCCTAAATCCAAACTAACCATATTAATTTATTCAATGTGTTACACACGCCGTAGCTGCTACTAGCAAATATATACTCTATATAAAATACGTCGAGATGTATCGAGGCATTTAATATTTTCATCATTGGTTGTCACTGTCCACAGAAAAAGATGGTGTATTGAGAATAGAGGATGTTGGGAAGATGAGTGAGCTTCAAGAAATAGAATTTGAAGTTTGTGATGAATCAAAGTTAAAGAAGAGGGAAGAAGGGATCCTTGAGCCCTTGCGCAACATGCGTCGGTTGACAGTCAACAATAAAATCCATGGAATGCAAGGTGAATCATAATTATATCTTCCATAGTTTCTGGAGAGAATGAATACAATGAGAGATCTGGAGCATCTCTCACAGTATAATTTTACAGTGCCAAGCTGGATACATTATTTAGCGAATCTCAGTTACCTCTATTTATGCAATTGTCAGTGCAGTGATTACCCAGAATTACAAGCAATGCCCAATCTAGTGTGTTTGTGGTTGGATGAGAACAAGAAGTGCAGAGAATTTCCAAAGGCATTTGGAAAGTCACGATGATTTCCACACCTGCGCTTTCTTTTCATATGTGAATTCCCTTCATTGGAAGAGTTTCCAGAAATAGAGGATGGAGCGATGGCATGTCTGAAGGAATTGGAGATATATGATTGTAGGAAACTGAATAAAATGGGAGAGGGTTTGGAATGGCTGAAAACACTCAAGGATATCAGACTTATAGACTCAGGGATTGATGAATTGAGGGAGACATTGAAGGAAGGAGTGATATATTGGAAAAAAATCAATGTTGTAAATCCTCATATAACTATTGTTATATAATTTGACAAATAATTTATATAAACACTATTAGTTTTAAGATATTTTTTGAGAAATGGTATTCTATTATTTTTGTGGATATATTTTAATTTTATTATTTTTAATAAAAATTACTAAATATTTGAACATTATTATATTTTTGGAAAGAAACAATAATTTTTTGAACTAATTAAGAAAATATAAATAAATAAATTTTTTAAAATTTTTTTGAAGATATCAATTTTGAGTTCATATATTTATTTAAAAGTCTTTTTCCTTCAAGATCTTTTGGATTTGTGTAGGAATTTATAACATCAACCTTTTGAATCATAGTTGGTGATTCATCATCAAGATGAAATTCCAAAAAAATTCAAAGGAAAATTTAGTTCAAGTTCAAAAATTGTTCCATTTTATTTATATAATAATAGAAGAGTAATATTTAGGAATAGTTATTTTATTTTATTTTATATTTAAGAATTATTCTATTTAAATTTATTTTTATTTCAAAAGTTACTTTTATTTATTTAATAGATATAATATGATTTTAGTTATTTTTAAATTATGAATTTCATGAAATTTAATTCACATAAAAATTATTTTGTTTTGAATTTTATAAATTTAATTCACTTAAAAGTTATATTATTTTATTTTAAATCATATAAAATTTATTTTATTATATTTGCATTGTTCACTTTATGAATAGTTCACTTTCTAGAATATTCTAAGGTGGTTAATTATGCTACTTATGTAGGGCTAAAGGGGGATTTTAGGGTTCAGTTCCAGAAGTGTAGATTGTGGCTCTGTCTTGTAGATTATTGTTATGAAAATTTCATGTGGTTGTAGCATGTTACTTTTTTTATTATTGTAATTTCATTTCATTAAAGATAATAGAAAGAAAGTTTTTTTATCCTTGTCGTTGTTTTTCTCTTGAAATTTTTTGTTTATTTCCATGTTGTGTTGTGTGTGTTTGGTTGAAAATGGGGAGTACCCTTCATCACCATGTTTCGCAGGATTGTTGATCTCATAGCTTAGCATCAGAGCACAATCCTCACGACAACAAGATCAAAGTCGATAATTTTTTTTGGGATAGAAAGATGAAATTTGGTTATGGCATAGAAGGATGGGACTTATAAGCAAAAAATTGGGAGTGATATCTCTCTTCTCCTAAGTCAAGATGAAGTACAGTTTTAAGGGGAGCTAATTGTTGATTGTGATGTTTACATGACACAATGATAGGGTTATGTAGATCTAAATACATCTCTTGAAGAGTGAGCTTAACCACTCCCAAGGTTCTGAATGGCCCAGTCATAGACGTGTTAGATATGTCAATGAAGATTATGTAAAAATCACAAGGTAATCCTTTGTTGGTTGCACAAACGATGGTTGGAAATAAGCTTAGTAGGTCTATCTTCACTAGGTTTTGAAAAAAAATTCAAAATTTTAAAGATAGAATACTTGCATCAAAAATATATGAAAGGCAATGAAACATATTCCTACAAAGTTTCATTATTTCACGTGATTGGAGCAAGATATTCAAATTTATGTTTTTAATATAGTTCACTAGGGATGATTACTTATGAAACATATCAAACTTGTTTAGTAATGTCAGTTTATGGATTTTTTGGGTAGTTATATGATAGTTGTAGATGGGTATGTGCAAGATCATGGGGGGCCAAAAAGTGGTGATGTGGAAAAAATCCACTTTTCACTCGTCCAAAAGCGCATGAAAATGTTTGTTGACTTTTTAGTAGGCCTGGGTGTCAGTACACATGGGCAAACCTGACACCAAAGCACAAGCCTAATTGGGTACCTAATTTTGTTGGGTACCTGATATTTTCGGGTACTCAAAAAAAATTGGGTACCTAATTTTTTTGGGTACCCAATTTTTTCGGGTACCCAATTTTTTTTTTTTAATAATATTTTTTTTGTAAAATTTGTTTTTCAAATGAACTTTCATAAGACACACTATTGAGTTTTCCAATGTGTCCCAGGGGTCCTAGTACACCTTCTCACACGTTAGGACCCCTAGGAAGACCCCATGACCCCTTTTGAAACATTGGAACATTCAAATGTATCCCAAGAGGTCGTAGGACCCCTTGGGGCACACTTGAGTGTTCCAATGTGTCCCCGAGGGTGAAAGAGGGTCCTAAGGGGTCCTAGTACACCTTATCATGCGTTAGGACCCCTAGGAAGTCCCCATGACCCCTTTCGAGACATTCGACCACTCAAGTCTGTCCCAAGAGGTCATAGGAACCCTTGGAACACAATTGAGTATTTCAATATGTCGAAAGGGATCATGGAGTCTTCTTAAGGGTCCTAACACATGAGAAGGTGTAATAAGACCCCTTAGGACCCTCTTTGAACCTCGGGAACACATTGGCACACTCAAGTGTGTCCCAAGGGGTCCTACGACCTCTTGGGATACACTTGAGTGTTCCAATGTGTCAAAAGGGGTCATGGGATCTTCCTAGAGGTCCTAATGGGTGAGAACAGGTACTAAGACCTCTTAGGTCCCACTTTGAGCCCTAGAGACACATTAGAACACTCAATTGTGTCCCAAGGGGTCTTACGACCTCTTGGGACACACTTGAGTCTTCCTATGTATCAAAAGGGGTCATGGGGACTTTTGATTACCCCTTTTGAAATATTGGAACACTCAAATGTGTCCCAAGAGGTCATAGGGCCCCTTGGGACACAATTCAGTGTTACAATGTGCTCCCAGGGCTCAAAGAGTGACCTAAGGGGTGCTAGTACACTTTATCATAGTCGTAGGACCCCTACGAAGTCCCCATGACCCCTTTCATCACATTGGAAGAATCAACTATGTCCCAACAGGTCGTAGGACCCCTTGGGACATATTTGAGTGTTTGAATGTGTCTCTGGGGGTTAAAGAGGGTCCTAAGGGGTCCTAGTACACCTTCTCACGCGTTAGGATCCCTAGGAAGACCCCATGACCCATTTTGAAAAATTGGAACACTCAAGTGTGTCATAAGAGGTCGTAGGACCCCTTGGGACGCACTTGAGTGTTCCAATGTGTCCCTAGGGGTCAAAGAGGGTCCTAAGGGGTCCTATTACACCTTATCACATGTTAGGACCCCTAGGAATTCCCCATGACCCCTTTCGAGACATTGGACCACTCAAGTGTGTCCCAAGAGGTCTTAGGAACCCTTGGGACACAATTGAGTGTTTTAATGTGTCAAAAGGGGTCATGGAGTCTTCTTAGGGGTCCTTTTTAGAGTATTATTACTCTAGTTGATTAAGCTTCTCTTAGGTACGTTATTAATTAAATCTTAATTAATAATGTGCAACCTAGTATTTATGTTTTAGGGTTTGTTCACCTTTATAGGCTAAACTTTGTAATGTTTTTTTCATAACATAGAGAATTATATTGTGACTCTTTTTTTTAGTATCTCTGTGTTCTGCTTTTTCATTTCTACACTTCTACTTTGTATCAGGTTATTTGCATGCAGGTGTATTCGGGGTCTGTGGATTTGCATGTTTCTCAAATCCTACATGGTATTAGAGCCACCCTGTCACTGCCTGATTGAAGGGTTTTGAAGCCAGGATTTGAAGACGACAGCCACAGCCTTTCTGGGGTTTTTTTTGTCACTTTGAAGGAGGCACCATTTTCTAGAGTCATTTGAGCAAAAATAGACTCTGTCATTGCATTCAGAAGGCTTGAGAGAGTCAAAAAACATATAAATTTTCACTATTTTGGCCTCTATGACTACAAACAAAAAATTTTAGCCTCCTAGGGTCGTACGGCTCGAAAATCGAGACAAAAAAACTTGAAAAAAATTTTAAAATGGTCTTTTCGCTCATTTTAGGGTGCTGCCAGCGCGCGCCGCCCGAGCGCCACCCGCGCGCCACTACTGGCCAGCGCGCCGCCCAGCGGCCTCTAGTGCGCCACCCGGGCCCGCCGCCGCCCACCGGCAGCTCGACCGCCACCCGCGCCCAACCCTCCCGCCGCCGCCGCCCCACCCAGGCATCGCCTCCACCGGTGTTGCCGCCCACTGGCCACCGCCGCACTGCCAACTGCCTGCGACAACCATTAGGCCGTCAAATTTATTCCCTTGCCTATTTTTTTCCAAAGTGTATGGTTTTCGAGGCCCTTGTGGATTTTTGACCGTATCTTGGGCATACGGTGTCCTTTTTTTGAAAAAAAAATATCACAGGAAAGGTGTTTCTGAGACGGACGCAATGGTGCTAGTCTTGTTTTCTTATTTAGCCATTTGAGTTCCTATTTTCAGCGTTGAAGTTGAGGCTTTGTTTTCCCTCCACTCTGCATCCGATGTTCAGGTTTTTCTCTCATTTTTTCTGTGCTTTCAGTAGTTGTTTATTTGTGGTACACAGGGGATAGGATTATATATTGTGGGGGGGTGAATTTTACTTTCTGTCATTTCATTCAGAAAGACCCTTCTACTTCCATCTTATTCTTCTTTCAATGTTGGACCCCTCTGTGGCCCGACTGACACCTCACAACTACCACACATGGAAGCCACACATGACCAGAATCCTCATGTCACGAGGTTTATGGTCCTGCATGGATACGGTTCAGTCAGTTCTTTAGAGGCCTTATGAGGCTCTTATGCACAGAAATAGGATGGATGAGGCGATGGGCCTCATTGCCATGAACATTTCAGATGGGTTATTGTTCCACCTGGATGGTCTGAGTGCACCCAGGGATATGTGGGACAAGTTCTCCACCTTGTTTGGCACCATGGATCAGTTTAGGATTCTTTAGATAGATGCAGAGTTCACCTCCTTGGCACCTGACTCATTCACCAGCATTGAGGACTTCTTGATGAAGTTCAAGTCTCTTCGATCTATTTTACAGGTTGCTGGAAAGATGAAGTCAGATGATGAGTGTATTTTTCTGATACTCTCCAAGCTTCGTGGTCCTTATCAGATTTTCACTTCTACCTTCTACTCCACTATGGATGCACTGGGTGCATGACATGTCATGCCCTCTTTTGAGACCTTCTATGACAGGTTAACTTGTGAGCGGTCCAAGCTCAGTCAGATGGATTCTCTTATAGGTTCACAGTCACAGGCATTGCTTGCCAAGTCATCTCAGGATACATAGAAGCCGAAGCCGAAGCAGATATCTGATTCCTCTTCTCAGCACTCTACTGGCCCACCATCTTCTTCTAAGAAGGAGAAA
>MU225912.1:124822-144818 GCA_018584345.1 Thuja plicata
TATATATATATAATTTAAATATGAAGATATTATGTGATATATTATATTGTAAAATACACATTGATATATAATACATATAAAATAATATATAATATATGATATATAATGTAATATTTAATATTAACATATATTATATAATATTTAATATATAATAGATATTATCTAATATTTAATATATAACATATAATCTAATATATAATTTTTGATATATAATATATCATATGAAGTATGGAGAAATGCGAGGGAGAAAGGTGTTGAAAATAAATTAAGAGGGAGAAAGGGGAGGGAAAATTTAAAATTCAAAATTCTTTCAGGATTTTCGGGTACCTGAAAATATCGGGTATCCGATTAGGCTCGGTATTGCTTTGTGCACCATACCTACCTGGTCAACTCTTCAAATGTCTCAAAAATGTGTTTTTCCCCTGTTTCTCTGAGTTTCAAACTTCGACCATGTAGCTGACGACTTTTTTTTCACCCAAATTTGATGAAACAAAAAGGGTATCTTAAGGATATTATCAACTTTCTATCGATATAACTGTTGTCAAATTTTGAATTCGGTAAGTAATTATTAGTTATTTTCCAATTGAATTACCTCTAAAGTGTTGATTTATATACTGATTGAAAAATGGCTATAACTTTCAGACGGTATAACATTTTTGAAATCCAAAAAATGCGTCACATTCTATGCTTCACCTACTATAAGGAAAAATAAATAAATTTGAATTTGGTAAAGTTTTCAATGAGTTAAGGTGGTCAGACACGAGAGTTTTTTATTCTTCAAACGTTGTAGCAGATAATTCATAATTAATTTTTTTTGAAATAAAATTACACAAAAATATGTGTCACATCCGGGCATGAGTCTACTACTTATATATAAAATCTTATTAAAAAATATTATCATTTGATTATGATTAAGGTGGTCAGACATACACCTACTTATTTTTTTCTGAAATTTTTGTACTGCTGCATTGAAATCTATACTTTTCACCAATCATATTAACTTTTTTTCAGAAAAGGCCTAGTAGTTTAGAAACTACATTCAACTTCCTACAGATTCTATTCTTACAACTTTTTGATATTAGGTTGATAGCTAGTTCAAATTTTCACGTCAAGTTTACTAACCATGATTTTTTGATTTTTCATTGCCACTTAAGGGCATAGTTTGGCCCCTCGTGATCTTGCACATACCCAGATGTCTAACACCTACTAGCAACATTTTTACTAACTATTCCTCTAATAATTAAATAATTTTATTATTCAATTAAACTAGTTTTATTCTTCTAAATTATTTTTGAAATTGAATTTTCATTAAGTAATTTCTAATTATTTGATTGTCCTAATTTGTCCTAAACATTAATTAAATGATTATTATTTAAATAATTTCTTCTTATACATAATAATTAAATTATCATTACTATTTAATTATTTTAATCTCTTCCTCTTTTCTCATTAATTATAAATAATTTTTCTATTTAATTAATTATTTTATTCAAGTATCGTATAATTAAATAAATATTTTAATTATTTAATTAGCTAACTAATTCTTCTATGTTTAAATAATTTATTTAATTATTCACTTCTCTAAATATATTTTCTATATCTTCACCTTTACCTCTCAACTACCACTTACTATGAGTTCAATTAATGAATCAATTATATCCGAGTGTGTGCACCAAGTTGTGACCCAAAAAAGTAGACACATGTTTTTAAAAAATTCAAATTTCACATAACCCATCGATCGGGTTATTGAAATTTTGAAATTATACTAGACTTGATAATGACAAAATTATTAAAAAAGTCTATCTTTCTAATAACCCGATCAGATTATTGATGTTTATAATAACCTGATCGAGTTATTTATGTTTCTTATAACCCCATAATCAATCTACTCAGCTATCTAATACAATATTCTATTTCTACATTAATATGTAGAGACTACATATCTACATGTCCTAGATGGTTCATAATAGTGTCCAGATGGTAGATGCTCATTTTTTAATTAATCCTTCAATCTATAATTGAAATTGAAAGTTACAATGTTAAACTTGAGAAATGTTACAATACTTTCCACAGCTGGATAACATATTCCTTCCTCCTCACAGTAATATTTGATTTTTTTCTCTCTTCCTGTTCTTTTCATTCACATAGAATCAGATGTCACCTCATAATACAAAAAGACTCCTCATCAGACCTCACACTTAGATTTGAATGCTATTTTTTGTTTCAAACATTGTGTGCCATGAATCGCCATCTCTTTGTTACAAGCTAATAGAAACTTAATTTCCACAAGGCCAGACAATCATGAAGTCCAATTTCATGCACTTGATGTGAATGAAAATGCATCGTACATGAAAAATCCCAGATATATTATTTTCTAATTTTAGAATTTGAAGTTAAATATTTATCTTAATGTCACAGTGGGATCTGTTTTTGATGAGCTAACTGTTTCTGCAACATTAACATTCTGATCATAATTAGAGGAAAAGTATGCCCTTGGACACAAGTACAAATGATCAAATCTTGATTACCAAAATTGCAAGGATGGCCTTAGGCCAACTTGTTCCTCAAAACAATTGAAACTTTTTTAGATTCTGATCTTGGTCAATCTTCATTTCTTGATTGAAAAATGCCCATCGTTTATGAACATTTTTACAGTGATCCAAAAAGTAAGAGCAAAAAGATGAAAATGACTGTTGTTCTCTGACACTACAGTTACTTTCACGGTTTTGCCAAACAGATCAACAAAATAAACAAATCCAAATTGCGTAGTGTGCATTTGGATATAAGCTGACTGTAAAAAGTATAAACATTGATCTGACCTTGTCATTTGATATTGGATATTTATTTTGGGAAAAAGTAATAAAAATTGCTGAAACATTGGACTGGACTTGTCATTGGATATTTGATGCTTATTTTTGAATAAAAAAACCATCAGATAAGGTAATATTGATATGTTGTAGTTTTTGCAACCAAATAAGAAGGAAAATAGAAAATTAGATGCATCAGTTTTTCCAGGAACCCGCAGATATAAAATGGCACACAAACAGCAGTACAGGAAATATCGAAGGATAAACGAATACCCAAAGAGACAAAAACTACACATAATTTTCAGTTCTTGTGGCTAAATAGATAAAAACTCAGAAACAGCCTGAAAACTTTCTGAATTTTCACGCATTTGTGACCTGTTTGCATTTTCGGTTTTGGGAAAAAAAGATGTGAAATGGTAATCCCCTGAGATATTTTAGGCAACTTAATTCGCAACATAACAAATACAATACCAAATTAAAGATGAAATAGAAACCAATAATCCCCATGCAAAACAGCTTATGTTCTTTTTCAGTCTGGAGCATTGGTACCACACCGCCTACCGTTTCGTTCTAACCCTGAGTCCCTAAGTGTAGTATTACAGCCAAAAGAAAATGACAACATCATTTACATATACATGGCCCAAACTTGGATGTAACGTTCAAGATTGTTGTTGTTTTGCGGGTTTGAGGTATTGTTTTATATTTTAAATAACATTATGTTATTATAATTTAATCAATCTTATAATGTTTCATCAGTCAATTATTAATTTAGATTAATATTTAAATTTTATATGATTAATAATAATATAATAATATAACATATATAATATATTATTATTATCAACATATATTATATGTATTCTAAATGATCATATGACTGAAGCTACAAACATTAACACTCCCTCTTAGCTAGGGAGGATGATCAGACAGAATGTGTAGTGGTCTCCTGTGTCAACACTTATGACCCTCACCATAGCTACACAAATCCATCAATCCAAGAGAGCAACACAAAGTTAATTGTGAAAGTTTATTTTGATTTCACATTATTGTGATATCAGAGATATGGTCTAACCACGAATATCAAGTCTCGTGAAATTCACCATAACTCATAGATTCATAAAAACATCATCTTATGATATTAGGAGTATTGGTCACAGAATATCAAGTCGCATGATATTCTCCAAATACTCAGAGTAATGGCCTACCAATATCAAGTCTCATGATGTCCACCAAGTACTCAAAAGTTTATAAAGATATCATCTCATGATATTGGGAGCATTGGCCTGCAGAATATCAAGTCGCATGATATTCACCAAGTGCTCAAAGTAATGGCCTACCAACATCAAGTCTCATGATGTCCACCAAGTACTCAACAAATGTCCATAGATAATGTGCACTTACCATAGGAACATTCATATCATCTATCATGATCTGTTTCAGCCATCATAGGATGTCTCACAATAGAAGATCATGGCTTGTTTAAGGAACTCAATCCACCATGCAAGATACCATCTACCATGATCTGTTTCAGTCATCATAAGATGTCTATCATGATAGAAGATCAAGTTATTGTAAGATCATCACCTTCCAATAACTTTAACAAATACAAGTGATAATCATTTGGAAGTCATCACTTCCTTGTGATTTACACAGGGCCCAAAAAGGCAATCATGATTCATAGTCATCTGACTATTATATTTTCTTGATCAATGGAGAGTCCATCTCGATATGGTCTACTCCCTCTGAATCAATACAACCGAGATTATCAAAAGTTGATTTAACCATATCCTCTATCTACTCCCTCTGAAGCTCAAGTTCTTGTATCAACCTCTTGTCCTCTTTTGAAATGTCAGACTCCCTCTAAAAACATCAAGTTCTTTTTACCTTGAATGCAATTTTCTTGTGCTTCCGTCCTGAAGGTATGTTAGAGAGAGATTACAAATAGCTCATTAAACTAAACTATCTCGACTGGAAATACCAATGATAGAAGCATACAAGATTTTACTAACTAAAATTATAGCATGAATTACAAACTCAAAAATTCATGTGCATTAATAAAACATGAGATACTTATCTTTTATAGATTTCAAATATTTCTTTTTGTAAGGTGAGCCCATAGTCCATGACAACACTTGATATCCTTGGGTGTTAACAAAAAAATACTACTAAGTTTCATATTTTCATGCATGAGGGTCTAAATCCCGACCCCCCACATGTAGACCTCCCTTCACAGCTTCTAGCTTTCTGTAACTCCCAGCAAAGTACTTAGATTTGGAACCCCGCAAATCTCTCACGGTTGTGATCTTAATACCCATTGGCAACACTTCTTAGGTGACCATGTACCATTCACAAGGAGTAGCAGAACAGGGACAGTTTTCTCCTAATCACCGGCATTGAGAGCTCGTCATATGCGGGCTAATCAAGAAAGCATACTTCACGGCAAAGAAAGTACTTGCAGCCTCTGTGGTTATATATCCTATGAACCACAACAACATACGACATTTGTTGTGCTTGTTCACGGCCTGCATACTCGTCTAGCACCATCACCATCTACAAGGGATCTCCAGCAGTGACATAGTTCTCCGACATCGTCTTCCATTGGCGATACACAGAGAAGTCTTTTTGTGGGATTTAGATACTGACAGACACCCACACTAGCACAACCATTTTCAGTTCTTCTCTCTGCATGATCAGACACATCGAGCATGGTGTCTACGTTGCGTATTAACAAAATGTCTTTATCGAATATCCTCCATTGTATATTTTCTTTTCTCCAACAATTCCTGCATGTTTATTCCTCAAACGTGGCACTTCTCAGGTTGGGATCTTGGGCAGTGATTTTATTTTAATATGATTTGTTGATATCCCTGGACCATTCCTCCTTTGTTGGATGTCTCTTTCAAAACATGACCAGGATTTCCAACCCCAAACCATCAACTCCCAAGGTTTGCTATGATACCATGTTGTTGTTTTACAGGTTTGAGGTATTGTTTTATATTTTAATATATATGATCAAGTCTGGTTCAATCTAATACTTGCATTATTGGAATTCTATGTGTTCTCAGATTGAATAACATTATGTTATATATATGCCTTTGGAGAGGCATATTCTTGAAAGGACATACCTCTTCCCATTAATTATAGTTTAATCAATCTTATAATGTTTCATCAATAACTAGGATAATCAAATTTAGATAAATATATGTAAAGTATGCCAAGAGATTTCTATAATTGAATTCTTTAATTTGTTTGAATATTAATTACATAAATAATATCAAATTTAGCAAGATTAAAAACATTTGTTGTGTGTGCGTTTAAAAAGCATCATATACCCAAATAAATGCAAACATGAAGGAAGAATATTAGCTGGTCAAAGAAACTAATATGATTGGCATCCTCCCAAAGCTCACACCATAAATAATTAAATTCAATCTTTTGTCAATATCTGTGAAGTAATAATTAAACTGGAAATTTTCCTTTGTGCACCTTTCAAACTAAAGGAATGATGTTTCAATTCTCGTGAGCAATATCACAACTAATAACATGAAATTCTTAATCCAAGAATGAGATTCTAGCATTACATTTCAGAATACTGAAAATCTCATTAAAGGCAAATAGGCATTACATTTCAGAATATCACATTAAAAGCAAATACCTTATTTACTCATAAAAAAATAAACACTATAATGCAAGATAATTAAAATATGCTAAGCATCTATACTTAAATCTTTGTGCTCATGTAAAACTGTTGCATTGAAGCTTTAAATTTGACCTTTATCAAATATTTTGAATTTCTATAGTCCACCAGGCAATCTGAACTTCATCTCACAATTTTAATCTTTGTGCTCATGTAAAACAATCATGAAATTCAAAAGAAAGTGTTGCACTAAAGCTGAAAATTTGAACTTCATCTCAAAAATTGTAAATCGGTTAATAAGATGTTATACTCATGTAGAATAACATGGATTTTATCTAAAACATTTTGTTACAGATGACCATGGCGAAGACTTATGGAAGAACAAAAAGGAATTTCTGTAAATGATGCAGAAACCCTTGGTATAGAACATACATTATTAATCTCCTATGAGAGACTTCCAGTTTTTACATAACTTCAAATTAATAGGATTTACCAGTCTACCCAACAACTCATTTACATAGCATTTACATAAATTGACGGTTTGGCTCTATGTCAACTGCTCTCAACTTGTAAAATTACAATTTCAACAGAAATTGCCTCAAGAGAATATCAATATCGATGGTGGAGTTGCAAATAGGCAAGTTTTGAACATAACAAAGTAGTGCAAGGCACCATGTGCTGTGTTTTCTAATATGATGAACTACCTTGAAGCTGGTTCTGAACCTTGATTGCTTGATGTTGGACTTGGTCCAACAGTACCATTATCTGCATGAGGTTCCACACCCCACTTTCCTTGTGATTCTGAACTCCTCCATCAGTCATTCAATGACAAGAGCTCCTCCGTCAGTCATTAAATGACAAGAACAAGCTAATTAATATTAATAAGATACTAAGTTGTGCTTTGTTTTGGAACAATTTTCTACTGTCCCACAGTACTCGAACTGTTTTGGAGAGATTGAAAACTCATACACAGAATTTTACTGTTTTGGAGAGATTGAAAACTCATACACAGAATTTTTAGGCACAAATTCCCATTTAAGGAGAAATACTAATTACACAAATCCTCTTCACAATCTTACAAATTCCAAAATCGTTTCCAAATTCCAAATTATTCTTGAATCAAAATCACCTAGATTAACAGTTACTGGATGGATTTAATCAACTCGATCTTTTCATCATAAAACCATACTTTTTCCATTCATTCTCTCTTCTATTATATTAAAAGTTCCTTATTCCAAAATTAAACACAATCATTCAAAAAAAAACTTTTTGCAAGTCAAAACTCCCATCTGCGTACACTAAGAGAACATTCAAGAATTGTTTTTCCTACAAAAAAAGTCTTCAATTTTTAACTTTAAAAACCAATATCAACAGTATATACGCACATGCAATAAGAGAACGTTTGACCAACTTAATATGATGACAAGGTATTCTATATATCATTTATAATAGAATACAAAATAGGAATTATACCGTCCACTAGCATTTAACAGAAGCAATTTTAAGCGTCTCAATTGTAATAACAAAAAATGGAGGATAGAACATACAGAAGACAAATTCATTCTCACCACATATGAGAATTGTAGTAGACATGCAACACACAGGAATCAACACCATTCTGTCCAAACAAATGAAGCAGTTGTCAGTTACATTCTTCCACCATAGACCATCACATGCAAATGAAATTGCAGTAGTAGCATTCAAAAAGCAGGCTTTTAATGATGATAAATCTGCATTAGGAAAAGAAATGAAAAATGGAAAGATGCCGTTGCAGTTTGCCAAATACGAAAAACCAATTACAAAGCAAGAATGCAGTATCAATCTAAAATAATGAACCCCCTATGGTTCTTTCTGTGTACCAGTGGCCTGTAAAATGCGAGTATACTTATGAGGTGACACAAATTCTACAAGATTGTCTCTATCAATGTTAGCATGATGGTACATAGTGATTTCAAGCTCAGTATATCCACAACTTGCCAGTTGATTCTAAGCCTATACACACTTGGAAGTGTAAAAACAGAGATTCGGCTTTCTTCTTCTAGACACTCTTGGTACTGTATATGTTAATGAAATCAGATCATTTCAATTCATGACCAATATTTTACCCTCGAAGATAAATTTTGTTTCATGACCAATATTTTATTTGCCCCTTTGCTTTGGAGCAAAAAAATATTTATATTCTAGTGTAATATACACGTTACTTGACTCAAAATCAAGACTACTCATGAGTTCAAAACTAAAGGTCAGATGTAAGTAACAGAATCCATAACACTGAATAGATTTGCAGCACTATTTCCACAGGATTTCGTTCATGTGACATATATCTACACATCTGTAATGTCCCTATTTTAGCTCACCTTGGGTTGTAATGAGGATTAGCCTATAAGTGACCCTCGTAGGCTAAGTCAGAGGGATAGAAGGTCTCAGTTGCAAAACAAGAGGCCAATTCCAACTCTAGAGGTCAGGGATATTCAGGATTGCCTTCTATTTGGATTAGTTTACTATTTGACACACTTACTATTTATAGTAAGTGTCTATTTCAGGAAGTCAGGGTTTCTATCTTTAGCAGGGCACCTGAACGGGTTGGTGGTAGTTTGGAGATTTGATATCATTGATAGAGCTTTCATTCAGGGACTTACTATTTTTAGTAAGTCAATTATGCCCATGTTGCTATTTTTGGCAGTGCACCTGGACTTGGTATTAGCAGAGTTCATCAATTGATTAAGTGGAATAGGTTTATTGGCTCAAGTTCAAGGCATTAATTGTTAATAAAGAATTAATTATTAAAGGTTATAATATAAAGTATTTATTAAAAGGGGGCCAATTGACTTTAATGAGTGCATTAAGTGAACATTATAATAAATGAGGTGGGCCTGTTTATTATTTCCCTGTGCCAACGTTGGATATCAAGGCAAATATTTGAAGTTTTAAAACAACTCGAAAGCATTGGCGTTAAGTATTTAAAAGGGCTCTTGGAAGAAATCGATCATTATGCATTGTTATTAGTCTTGAAATTGGCGTTAGCTCTTGGAGAATTTGTCTGCACTTGAAGAACGTTGATTCTTCAAGGATTTACAGGCATTTGAGGTGTTGAAAGTCACACTGATATTTGCTAATTGAGTGACTCATTTCAGAGTTATCATTTGTGCCTAATTGTGAAGTGAATTCAATTGGTTGGCAGCAATACAAGGGTTTGAAATGTTAGTTTATGAATCAGATTGTTTGCAGAGGTATTAGAGACAGCCAAAAGCCAGAACGCAGCACTTGGAATCAGCATTTGGCATTGTTGAAGGCAGCCGCATGTGAGAAGAGAAGGCCCGTGAGGTCATGAAGGGAGATGTTGGGCATTTTGGAAGGCACGATGGGGTTTGAAAAACAGCAGGTTGATTATACACTTAGCCAGCTAGTCCAATTCCTCTACTGTGGCAAGCTGCAAGTCACTTTGGTTTAATAATCCAAGGCAGCGATCTATCAAGTTCCTCAATGTTAGTAATTCATTTCTCAATTTTAATAACTGGAATTTGTAACTCAATCCAATGGCATCGGAATTGAAATTGAAAAATATTTATGCTTTGTCTTGCAATAGTTAGCTCAATTTTCATGTATGGTTTTTATATATATTGAAAAGGCCCAAAAAAGTATAAAACTCAGAAAAAATACTAAAAACATCCAAATTTGCAAAAACAAAAATCAGGCAGAGCAGTAGAATAGGGGTAGAGCCAGCAGGGCTCATTACAGTGGTATCAGAGCGGTTTCCTGCCATCCTGCAAGGTTGGGTTATATATGCAGCCATAGAGATTTGATCCTGACAGATATTATTCACGTGGGAGAAGAACAAAACCACAGGCGGAACAGGTACAGGAACCAACAGTGGACACTATGGATGATAGAAGAGGTGTAAGTCCACCTAGGAATAAAGGTAATGAGGAAAGAGAAGCCATGTAAATATTTAGGGGTCTTGCGGCAAGGCAGCAGCAGGTGACTACTATTTTGCAGCATCTTACCACCGCCATTCAGCATGTGTCTTTGCCCAGAGGACAAAACCATGACAGGGGTGAGCGTGGTAGTGCAATTGGGACCCCCAGGGCGAGAGGAGCTCCTACAAGTACATATGACAGGCCTACACGACCCACGTTCTTGAGGAACGAGTCTGAGAGAGGGAGTGTAGATGAAGAAGAAAGTGGAGCTTTTGTTGATGATGTTTTGGCCTTGCATGATGAGTGGGATGCATTGCCTCAGAGAGTTAAGGATCACCTACTATTTGACAAATTTATGAATCACAGGAGAGCATAGCAAACCTAGGAAGGATAGAAGAATGAGAAATCAAAATGCTAATCTGAAGCATGCCACTAGCAAGCTCACTCTTCCTATGTTTGATGGCAGTGGGAAGGTTACAGCTAGAGCCTGGATCAGTAAAGTTGATACCTTCCTGACTCTTAGGCCTATGACAGAGATGGATGCCATAAAATTTGCAGCTTTACATTTGGATGGGCAGCCCACGAGTGGTGGCAGCATGGGATGGTCACCCTATAGCACAATCTTATCACCTCTTATCAGGAGTTCTCTGACAGGTTGATTGAACATTTTGACAAGAAGGATTCAAAGTCATATTTGAGGGATCTTGCTCAGCTTAGACAGGTGGGCAATTTGGATTCTTTCATTAAAAAGTTTATGAGGCTTTCTGTGATGGTTCTTGATGTGTTAGAGAAATGTTTGGTCGTGCTATTTACTAAGGGTCTTCAGGAGCCACTGAGGGTTGGCTTAAGGCATTTGATCTTCCTTTCCTTCATGGGGCCATTAAAAAGGTCAAGAGCATGGAGTTGGCATCTTCTAGAGGCAAGTTCAACCTAAAACAACCACCTTACCTTCAAAAGAGGATCACTCACCAGTTGTTGATCAAAAGAAGAAATCAGTAGTAAGACGTGATGAGACAACTCATGAGGATTTGAGAAAAAGACAACTATGTTATTGGTGTAGAGAGCCTTATGATCATGATCACACTTGCCCTTTAAGGCCTAAGGGCAAGGCTAGTCATTCTATGTGGGTATACTATGATGATGATGAGGCTGAAAATTCACATCAGCCAGCTGATTCATATGCTTATCAGGCTCGGAAAGCCTCTCTTGAGTTTATTCCTGAAGTCAAACTACCTCCGATAGCATTATCCACCACTATACCACTTCCATCTTCTTTCAGGATCAGAGGATTTGTGTATGGACAGCGATGCATTGCCATGCTTGACACTAGGGCTACACACAACTTCATTGATGAGGGGTTTGTTAGTAGGTGTGGGCTTCAGGTAGAAGATTTTGTTGGATTCCGTGTCAAAGTGGCAAATGGTTATACCCTTGCCTGCACTCGACGCATATGCAATCTCACTCTTTCGTTTGATGACTATGAGTTACAGGCTGATTTCTATGTAGTCAACTTGGGTGATTTAGACATCGTGTTGGGTATTTAGTGGCTACAGGACATTGGGGAGTTCACCCTCAACCTGCGTTCAATGGAGATGAGGTTCGAGTACCAAGGCAGGGGGTGTGTTTTGAGGGGAGTTTGCGCTCTATTTATCTTTTTAGAGAGAAGAGCAAGGTGAGACAGGAGCATGATTTGATTCTGGAGGAGCGTGATTCATATCATGTCTCGGCCAATTCAAGGATACACTATTATGATCTGCATAGAGGTGCAATTCACTTTGTAAACAATACCTTATTTGATATGGATACGGCATTGTCTTATGAAATTCTGATTTTCAAAGTTGATGTTGATCCCCCTCATGAGATGAGTGATGATGATGTTTGGGATCCCACCAGTGCATCAGGGTTCTAGACAAGCCTTGCAAATTGAATTCTCAGAGGTGTACATGGTGAGGAGTGCATACAACTTTACAATTGATCCACATGTACATGAAATTTGTTAGACTTATTGAGTTGTTGCTGGCATTGATTGTCATTGATGTCAAAACCTCCATACCGACACTCTAGCCATATCAATTGGTTGTTGGCAGTTTTGGCTATGTACACGTTGGTTGTCGGTTATGCAACAGGAGTTTTGGTTATGCACAGAATAGGTTCAGTATGAACACTTTTGGTGTTTCTTCGCAAGTGTACTATGTTCAATTCATGACTCATGTTTCAGTGCACTTCTGTATTTTCGGTGTTCAGTTGTATCAATTTCTAGTGATTGCGTTGGTTACAATGCTCCTATAGGTATCTGGGCAGTAGTGCAGTTCATCAGATGTTTTTGGTATATCAGCTACAGTGTATCATGAACATTCTTCTTCGTTTCTGCAATTCACAGGTTATTTGATGACCAAAAATTTCTGCTATTTTGTTTAAAGCGCTTAAAATCTGTCCCTGGGATACCTTCAAGTTAAATTCAATTTTTCATTTTATAGGCATGTGATAAATTTATTGGTTTATTACTTGGTTTTCCTTGATAGTAATTGGTTTAGTTTGGTCACTTCTTTCTTTAATCTTGACTGTTTTACAATAGTCAAACTATGTCAGTCGACTATGAATCACTATTGAAGGTTTGAAGTTGATTTGGCTCTTATGCATTTCATCAGGTTTTATATGGTTTGGAATAAGATCTCTACATTTATGAATAAGATGCTATTGGGTGCAAAACCCAGGTCCATATTGGCAGAAGAATCACCCTTTGGAACCTGCCTACTTAGCTCTATGAAGCATCCTTTTTTGTGCAGGCCCTGAAGAGCATGGCCTCGTTTCCACACTTCCAGCAAAAACAAAATATCACCATATCTGTCATTTTACTTGTTTCGTCAACACTAAGAGTCATCAAATAAACCCATCCTTTTGAAAGTAGCACCAATCTTCTCTGTTTGCGTACATTGTCATTACACTTACATAGGGGTGTGCTTATGTTTGCTGCTGTAAATAACATAATCTTGGTAATAATTTAACAGTAACTGGCTCTTACAAGTGGCACTAGGTTCGTTTAGCCCATAGATTTGTAGATACTACAGTCAGAAGGGAAACATAGGTCGTTCAAAATGATTAACTTATTTAAGCTTGCAATATTCATCTACTAAATTTCCATGCTTTCATTAATGTTAATAACTTAATAGCTTATGTTCTATGTTGTTTCAAATTACTTGATATTTGCTTTGATAGAGAAAAGAGCATTCATTCCTTTTAGAAAGGAGTCCTTGGAGAACAAATTTTCCTATGAAAAGATCAAACTTCAGAAATAAGCAACACATAGTTCCACAAATAAAACATAAACAGACATCAAGAAACCAGAAGAATGGCAGTTTACAGAATGAAACTTCATGTCTTACAGTCAATCTTTAGAAGCACCTTACAGCTACAGGTGTCGTCCACTATCATAAAAGAGAAAGCATTGCTTCCAGTATGTTTCCAGAAAGTCCCTTCCGCTCATTCATAAACATAGTAAACATATTCTCTACATTTTTCTCATTTTCCGAGACAGTAAGCAATAAAGCTATGGAAGCAAATAATAAAGTAAAGAGTGGATCCGCTATAATCAACTGAATCCATTTGCCCAAAGATTCTATTCAACTGGGTATCCAATTCTTCCCTCCTAGCCTATATTTTTTTCTTTTGAGTTATAGAATTCACCCGTCATAGCACTTGCTCATCCTACAATTGTTTATCAAACATATCATTTTTCAAAAAGGTTCTCGTTTATAAACACAAATATGTGGAGGGATAGTAAAAGAAGTGCAGAACAGTCCAAATGATCATTGACAGGAGATGCAAATTAATTCAAGGCAGCCTTGTCATGGACAGGGAGTTAAGTTCATGAAGATCCAGTTGAGCCATTAGGGTTCTTTAGGATGAATGTGATAGCTGAATCATTTCCAAAATACATTCAAAATAGTTCTGAAATTATTAAAATTATCATTATTGATAATTGAAATTCAATCTAGAGGTCTATATTCTGTTTAAAGATTTTTCATATCAAACAACCTTAAAAAATACTAGGTATTCTGTCATCTTTAAGGATACTGTTGAATCTTATACTCTAATTGAATAATACTATTTTGAACAATATTCTTTTATCTACTGAGAATACTGCTTTTTCTTTAGTGTTTTGGTCAGATATTTGTGAGGAAAAAATGCTCTGCAACTTGCATGACTCTCTTGAAAGCTTTTCAACTTCCTCGGGAGTCATGCCCTGGTTGCTTGTTTGGTGTTTGAAAACGTTTACGCTAACTTGAGCAACCAATATACCTCAAGACTGATGTTAGGAGTGGTTAGTTCCAAGTGTCAAAGCTCTCTAAGGTAATTGGACCAACTATAGGGTCAAGACTGCCCTCTTCTGCTTCTAGCTCTGCAAAACCAAGGCGGGTACACCTAATCCAAACTAAACTCAACTCTTTACCACACCTTCTACTTCTGGATTTAAACAACAGATAAATGGTAAGTAGTAAATGCCAACCTAGCATTCAATGACTCTCCACTACCATGGGTGGAATAAGTAGGACAACACCTCAAAAGGTAAAGAATTTTATACTGAGTTTGATTTATATTTGTGGGATAGAACATAACCAAACAACTCCAAAGTTATATCTCCACAGAAAATACTTGCTTTAGATCAGTGCCTTATCCATTGGGCTAAAACCTACATACAATATTAAAACTAGAACACCTTAAAGGCTAAGATTCAAATCCATAAACATAAGAAATATCAGATTGCTCACTACAAGATCCTTACATAGATATCCAAACTGAATTAATGTAGTATTCAAAGGAATTTAGTTTGATTCTCAATCAAATACCAATGAAATACACATGCATAAAAATAACTCACACAGTAAGCCAGAAAACTTACAACTCAACAGATAACATACAGAAGAGACTCAAATCTGAAACAACTCATATTAAGTATGATGAAAAATAGTTCCTAAATCAATATGACAAGGAAATATGCAATAAGACAATATGCAAAAGATCATCAGCTTTCTATTCTATCTTGACACAAATCTGAAATACATCTGCTATCTCCTAGACTAGAAACAAGTATTAGCCTAATGCTTTCTACTTTTTCAATTCTCCAGCCCTTTCTAAATGGTCTTGAGTATTCTTTTATAGGAACAAGAATACTACAAGCTTCGGACCATTTAGGGTTAGGGTCTACAACCAATCAAATATAAAATTCAATTATGATGTCAAGTTGAAACCCTGAATTCATCTCTTCAATCTATGCAATCTGATCTGCAATTAATTCTTCAATCTATGGATGTGAGTCTTGTACTCCGAAAGGCAAGAATTTCCACGGCACAACTCTGAAAGTAGCCTTATAAATGCAGAAAATGACCAGGCGGCTTTGTATGCATTCACCTCTGATTGTAAAACTCTTTCTCTTGAGTCTGGACATAAATGCATCTCCGCATATCAGATATCTATCCCTGTCTGGTCTTTAACAGCTGTGCAGAGCCGCCCAAAAAATCAAGTCGGGTCATTAATGTCTCTGAGAACAAATATATGTTGATCTTTATGAAACCCTCTGTGAATGCATTTGAATATTTAAAACTCTATTACAACAGCTACAGGTGGCGCGGAAAATGAATCTAATGATTGAGATTGAAACCTTTGCCAACTTTAAAACCGAACCGTTGATCCTCTTTAAGTTACCCGGGCATAAGAATCTGATCCGCCACGCGTCGCATAGGCGTAATCGCTTAATGATTAAATATCGAGCAGCTTTGATATAAGCCTTTACGCCTACCACACGATCTCTTTTCAACTTGTCAGTTCTTTAGCCTTTCATTACCTAACCCGGCCTTAACTACCTCTGAACCTCAGGTTAACACCTTTCCCTTTAATCTCTAAGTCGCATGATATTTTCTTTAACTATGGTCACATCAAGAGACCACGCGACAAGCATTGGATCTGATCTTAATCGAGCGGTCAGCGGGAAATCTCCTGATCAAAAGAGAATATTCGATATCACTTGGAGACCCAGCGACAAGGCAAGTCTCGTGATCACTTGACATTTTGGAATATTCCTTCTTGATCACGAGACCTCGAGACCAAGCACAAAACCTGGGCCCGCCTTGCGCCACTTGTCATTTTGTCATTCGCCTACAACTCCTCATCATTTCTGACATTGTCCAACTGTCCTGTCCTTTACTTAACCTACCTTCAACCATGGGAAATTAGGAGACTACGCAACTGAGCATACTCCAAGTCGCGAGAGAAAATCCTTAACTGTGGTTTGATCATGAGACTGGGCGACTGAAGAGACCAACATTAAACTGCATCCGGGCCCACCAGATACACGTGGCACATTGTCGGAATGCCTTACCCGTTAAATAACTGCATCTTCGCCTTTAAGGCATTAAGACAACCATCAGATCTGATCAACATGCTCGACCTTTAATCTCTATCCTTGATTTATAACTCAACCATGAGCCGACCCCTCTCTGACCATGGTCTGCATTTGGCGATCAGGCGACTGAGTAATCTCAAAGTCGGGAGATAATTTTCTAACCCTGGGTCAAATCACGAGACCTCTCGACCAGCACTTAACATTTAAACCCGGCATTCAACTCTGATCTCATCAGGAGATAACGCGACTGAAGAAACTCCAAGTCGCGAGACAAATTCATTAACTCGGGTTATATCTAGAGAACTAGCGACCACCACAGATCTGCATCTTCATCGGACGATAGTCGCTTGGTCGCATGATCACAAAAGAATGTCATTCCATATGGAGATAACCCGACACAAGGAAATCGCTAAGTCGCGAGAAAACAAGGAATATTCAGGAAACATTAGGAGACTTAGCGACTGCATAAGATATGAAATGCGCACATGCCAGAAGGGATAACTTAAGTGGCCCGAAAAAGTAACTGCAAAATAGAACTTGGCCAAGATACCTAGGCCTTTTCTCAATTTTGCACATGAAAACAGATTAAGGGCTTAAGGTTTAGGCCAGAGACCAAAAATAAATTGCAGAGACCAGGAAAAGAAGCATGGAACCATGAAAATTTGACAAGTGCTAACAGTGGCTCCAAATGGGAAGCAGACCACCTACAGGAAAAGGAAACCTAACATAAAACAGAAAGCAGGAAACAAATATATACATACCATGTCCATGACTTCGCCTTCCTTCAAGAGAAGTATAACTTCAGAAACTGCCCATGAACCAGCAACTCCAGAACATTTCCAGTTAGGTCCTTCAACATATAGGAATCAGAGCCCCACTTACTGTCAATTAGATATGGGCCTAGCCATATGCGATCAAATTTTGCATGTTTTCCTTTGTCCTCTACCTTGGCATTCCACATCAAAACCATATCATCAATCTTAAATTTCCTAGTAGTGGCTTTTTTGTCAAATAAATTTTTGCACTGCAACTGCAATCTGATGTTCCCATCATGTGCTTGCCTCCTTGACTCATCTAACTGTATCAAATCCTCCAACCTGGTTCTCATTTCATCTTCTAGATCATCATCATATATTTGGATAAATTTGTACATCTGCAACAAGTTATTTTAAGGTAATCTTGCATGAATACCATAAACTAAGTCAAAAGGTGCACATCCAATAGCTTTTTTCACTATTACTCTATCCGCCCACAGAGCAAGCTGTAATTTTGAATCCCAGACCTTCTTATTTGCATCCAATACTCTTTTAATAATCTTTATCAAACTCTTGTTACTTGATTCAGCCTGGCCATTGCCTTGGGGGTGATATGGGGAAGAATATGAAATCAAAATTCCATATTGCTGACAAAATTCAGTGAATTCCTCTGATCTGAAACACATAGCATTGTCCACCACAATAACTTTTGGACAACCAAATCTAGTCAACATATTCTACATTATGAAATCAATTACAACCCTACTTGTGGCTCTTCTAGTGGGAATTGCTTCCACCTACTTGGTAAAATAATCAGTTGCCACTAGGATCCATGAATGGCCTCCACTAGACTTGTTAGGAATTTCACCTATGAAATCCATTCCCCACTTCTGAAAAGGTGCCTCAACTGTAACAGGCTTCAAGGGAAGATTTCCACCAAATTTCAACTTGCCTGAAAATCTCTAACAAGCATCACATCTTTTGACATACTTGTGGGTATCCTTGAAGATTTTCGGCCACCAAAAACCAGATCTGATAATTTTACGAGCAGTAGTCTTAGCCATATAATGACCACCACATGCACCATCATACATTTCTTTTAAGAGATCATCAGACCTATCTTGATCTACACATTTGAGCAACACTCCATTGCTCCTCCACCATAACTATCCTTGAATTATTGCATATTTCAAAGAATGCAACTTGATTGTTCTCTTCTTACTATCATTCATATCAGGGGGACAAATCATCTTCTGCAAGTATCCAATGACATCCTTATACCAATCAGAACAATCCATATCACAAATATAAGGTTTACGTTCCTCCTCTAGCATATCAATGTGGTTAGCATCCAAATTGCTTTGAGCCATTAATTTAGCAAATCCTAAACCCCTTACCAACTTAGTTATATGGCTATCAATATTAAACTCTTGGATCTTGTTAATCCATCTACACCTTCTCCCCGATACCTCCTGTTGGACTAGGATATCCTTGACAGCAGCACTTGGTACATAAGCAACAATGGTTGCCCCTACCAAATAGCATATGAATGCTTTAACAGCCTTGACCAAAGCATAGGATGTTTCTCCATAATATCATATTTCAGTTTTGCTGCCTGTAAAGACTTACTAAAAAAGGAAATTGGTTGTTCATAGTCTTCTGAATTTTTCTGTAATAACACTGCAGCAATGGTATTATAAGAAGCAAAGGAGAAAATTTGAAGCGGCTTTGTATAATCAGGGGTTCTCAAGACAGGGGCATCTTTTATAGCTTGTTTAATATCTGAGAAAGCCCTAGATGCTTCTTGAGTCCATTCTACTTTGGCTCCTTTCTTCATCACTTTTGAGATTGGTAGACTAGTCTCTGCAAAATTTGTAACAAATCTCCTCGAGAAATTTACTTGACCGAAGAAAGACTGAATGTCCTTGACATTCCTGGGTTGAGGGATTTTATCAATTGCATTCACCCTATCAAGATCAATCCTGACACCATCTTTAGAAACAATATGCCCTAAAAGTTTTCCCTTTGTTACCCCAAAAACACACTCTTTAGGTCAAAAGAAACCCCATATTCAAGTGCCCTTACAAAAATCTTTTCAAGATGATCACAATGTTGATTTTCTTTTGTTGAATAAGCAGTAAGATCATCTTGGTAGACTGCTAAAAACTTGTTTATGGACTCTGCAAACGCCACATCCATGGCTCTTTGGAAAGTAGCACCAGCATTTGTCAAGCCAAAGGGCATTCTGACATATACATAAGTTCCCCAGGGTGTAGTGAATGCAGTCTTGAACTGTTTAGATTCCTTGACCTTGATCTGATTATACCCTGAAAAACCATCAAACATGGACATCATCTCAGATCCTGTGACTCTTTGCAACATTGCCTCCATATTAGGCAATCCATAATTATCCTTTAAGGAATTTACATTCAAATTTCTAAAGTCCACACACAATCTGATATCTCCATTTTTCTTTCTTA
>MU225912.1:152657-175039 GCA_018584345.1 Thuja plicata
AACAATAAGGAGAAAATAATAAGCTTATTGTTTTCTCCTTATTGTTCTCTCATCCTGATGATGGATCACGGAGTGTGATCCGAAACGTTGATGCTTAAAAACGCACACAATCAAAACCAGAAATCTAGCTATTAATTTTGTCATTTGCCTACAACTCCTCGTCATTTCTGACATTGTCCAACTGTCCTGTCCTTTACTTAACCTGCCTTCAACCATGGGAAATCAGGAGACTACACGACTGAGCATACTCCAAGTCGCGAGAGAAAATCCTTAATTGTGGTTTGATCATGAGACTGGGTGACTGAAGAGACCAACGTTAAACTGCATCCGGGCCCACCAGATACACGTGGCACATTGTCGTAATGCCTTACCCGTTAAATAACTGCATCTTCGCCTTTAAAGCATTACGACAACCGTCAGATCTAATCAACATGCTCGACCTTTAATCTCTATCCTTGATTTATAACTCAACCACGAGCCAACCCCTCTCTGACCATGGTCTGCATTTGGCGATCAGGCGACTGAGTAATCTCGAAGTCGGGAGATAATTTTCTAACCCTGGGTCAAATCACGAGACCTCCCGACCAGCACTTAACATTTAAACCCGTCATTCAACCCTGATCTCATCAGGAGATAACGCGACTGAAGAAACTCCAAGTCGCCAGACAAATTCATTAACTCGGGTTATATCTGGAGAACAAGCGACCACCACAAATCTGCATCTTCATCGGACGGTAGTCGCTTGGTCGCATGATCACAAAAGAATATGCCATTCCATACGGAAATAACCCAACACAAGGAAATCGCTAAGTCGCAAGAAAACAAGGAATATTCAAGAAACATTAGGAGACTTAGCGACTGCATAAGATATGAAATGCGCACATGCCAGAAGGGATAACTTGAGTGGCCCGAAAAAGTAACTGCGAAATAGAACTTGGCCAAGATACCTAGGGCTTTTCTCAATTTTGCACATGAAAACAGATTAAGGGCTTAGGGTTTAGGCCAGAGACCAAAAATAAATTGCAGAGACCAAGAAAAGAAGCATGGAACCATGAAAATTTGACAAGTGCTAACATTTGCTCATCCCTTATGTGTTGTCCTTGCATTCCTTACGTGGCCGGGGTTCTTTCTATTATTCTTGTGTGGGCTTTGTTCTCGTGGTTGTTTTTTTTCTATTGGCTTAGGTCTCACTGATTACTTGATTTTGTTTCTCTGCCATTGCATTATACTTGATTTTGTATCCCCTATGTGTGGCTTTTGGTTGGTCTTTCTTGGCCCCAACTTAGTTTAGCCCATGTGATAGTTAATGGCAACGAACTCTAATGATGTTAATCCAAGTCACACAGATGAGGACATGGAAATAATTGATCATAGTGGTAATATGGAGGCAAATGTTACTAATACTTCTGGTTCTACAAAAAGCTCGCGGAAAAATTATCTTACAAAGCTATTTTATCAGAACAATCGCTTCCCGAGTGGCCTCCTCTTGCTTCTTTTGATGGAAAGTTTCACAGACAAACAGAATTGGAACCCGGAGGCCGAGTGGGAGGAGCCACAACCGATGGAAATAGACTCAGTGACGATGCACAAGGCATGGCCGGTGACCCCGAAGGCGGTGGAAATGGTAAGTCTGCCTCCTCTGATCTGAAAACTCTCCCTTTCTCCCAATTAAGATATGATTAAGGCAATTAGAGCTGAGCGGGTTCGGTTGAGAAGCATTGTTGTTTTCTTTGTTTGTATGGATAGGGATTCTCTCCCTTCTAGGAAATTTTTTGATGATTGGATTGCCTTTGTGTGCGGAAAGAAGTTAGGGATTCATGTTAGTTTTTGCAGAATGGTGCACAAGGGCTTGTTTGTGGTATTCTTTAAATCACATAATATGCAGGAGAAGGTACTAAAGAAAAGTTTTTGGAATGTTGGACATTCTCTGTTTCGGGCTTTTCCTTGGTCTCCTAAAGGGAATACTGAGCAAGTTATTGCTCAGTCATCTCCTAATTGGGTCGAGATTAAGAATCTTTAGCCAGAATTTGGGTCGTTTTTAACACATCCTAAAGTCATTGGGCTCTGTCTTACAAATTGAGGAGTCAAGAACTACCCTTTTGCATTTAAATGCTAAGGTTTTGATAGCACTGTTACCTGAGGTTGATTTCCCTGAAGTTCTCTCTTAAAATTTAGAGGAGGAATCTTTCTCTTGGGAGTTGTCTCTGCTAGGGAATTTAGGGGTGTGTTTTCACTACAAACTTAATGGACACACCAAACGTGACTGCCCGTCCCTAAAAAATTCGCAGAATCCAAATTTTAATGTTGCCTCCAATATGGACAATAATAAAGAGAGTAAAGCCACGAAATTGCATACAGATAACTATACTCCTGCAAATGGTTTTGTAGGTGTCAGTAATAACGAAAAGTCTGCTATTTTTTCTCCTCAAGATCCTCAAGGTATCAGTGAATTCACCAGTGTATCCGTTAACCCTCTCTTTGAGGAAGCAAACTCGAGGATTCCTGAGTTTGTTAATGACAACAGAGTCAATGCCCTAGCTGGCTGTCAAGCAGAATCCCATGACCCGACTGGCAAAAGTGCTAACGAGGGTGAATGCATAAATCTCCCCACCAGGTTGAATGCTCAGCAATTAGCATTAAACACTATTACTAAAAAAGCTGAAAAGACTAAGTCCAGTAAGATGACTCCTTTGGATGAGAGCAATACTCTTATTGGTACCATGAATTCTTCTCAAGAATTATCTATGGATGTGAGGGGTCTCGAGTTTGCTTCTGAGCAATTCACAGTTAGTAAAAAGAAAAGGAAAACTATGGATAGGCAGTTGGTGTCTAATAATTCTAAAAAGAAAGGTAGTGAGATCCCAGATTGCTTTAACAGATTGTATAAGAATCAAAAAGCCTTCTCCTAAATGTCTTCTATGATAATGCACATACATAGCTGGAATGTAAGGGGTCTGGAGATGTCGGATAGGAAATGTGTAGTTAGAAAATGGTGTAACGATTTGAAAATGAAAGACATTGTTTGCCTTCAAGAAATTAAGATTGTTGGCTTTCAAGCATACACCATTTTAAAAAATTTATGGGATCAAGCTATCGGTTTTCATTCTAATCATGAGAGAGGAAAAGGTGGTATTGCCATTTTAGTTGGCCCTAGATGGTCTGACAAAATTATTGCCAATGGTGTCTCTCCTTGCCAAAGGGCCATTTGGGTCACAATCAAAGATAAAGATAATATAGTTGGCATTTGCAATATATATGCTGCTAATGATTATAGAGAGAGGGCTTGTTTGTGGGATTGGTTAGCAATAAATCTACCCAAATACACTGGATGTTTATAGGAGACTTTAATATGATTGAACACAGTGAAGACAAAAGCAGAGGTAATAGACATTGTTGGAAAGGTAATGAACATTATTTTTGGTCCAAATTTAAAAGAAAATTCCATCTTGTGGATCCTCTTGAGAAGAAGAAAGGGTGTTTTGAGTCTTGACGATATTTGGTTTACATGGTGTAACAACCAAAGTGGACACCAAAGAATGTACTGCAGATTGGATAGAGTGTATGTTCAAGACACTTTTTTCTCCTTCTCTTCCCAAGACAAACGGGCACGTATTGGTGTTTCCCCAGCATCCATGTCTGACCATTCCCTTATCTATACCAGTGTCTCTATTGATTCAAACCCTCCCACTAGGCCTAGTAAAGATTGTGGATTCAAACTAAATGTTTCTTTGCTGAAGGATGAGGATTCCAGGGAAGCTATCAAGATGGCCACATGTTTAACAAATTTTTGCTATAATGGTCTCAGACCTAGGGAGATGTGAGTTGTCCTTACAGACACTTGGAAGGAACTGTTTCAAATCATTGGAAAAAAGAGGGCTATGGACAGAACAAGAGAAGAATCTTTCTTGCAAAACAGGCTGAATTGTATTGAGAAGGAACTGCAGGACAAGAATGATAATGTCTTAGAGGACAACCTTGCATGGACTAAGAATCTACTGAGGAAACTGCAACAGTATAAAATTCAAGGCCAAAAAATCAGATCAAGAATGAACTGGGTAAAAGAAGGGGACAAGGGATCTAACTACTTTTTTAAGTTAATTAAATCCAAGAATAAGAGAGAACTTATTGATGGAATAAATGAGGCTATTTCTAATGATCCTAAGTCTTTTAAGGAGGCGTTCTATAATTTTTACAAAGATCTCTTCTCCTCTGAACATGGAAGAGACAATCAAGAAGCTCTTGAGAAGTGCCTAAAATTTATTCCCAAAAGAATTTCTGAGTGTGAGGCCAGCTCTCTTGATAAGAATATATGTCTTGAAGAAATTGAGGCTGCTATAAGTTCAATGGCAAATGGTAAATCGCTAGGATTGGATGGCCTTCCTATTGAATTCTATAAGCAAAATGTTGATTGGATTGGGTTAGAGCTTCTAGCCCTATATGAGGATGTGTTTGAGCAAGGTTCTCTTGGGGTTGTTATTAACAAAGGAGTTATCAAACTGCTACCGAAGAGTGGTGACAAAACTTTAGTTAAGAACTAAAGGCCTATAAATTTACTAAATCTATCATACAAAATCATTGCTAAAGTACTGGCTAGGAGAATTGTTGGAATGCTTAAAAATTTTATTTCAGTCACCCAAACTAGGTTTGTCAAGGGAAGGTACATTTTGGAAAACCTGATGGCCAACCTGAAAACGAGTTGGGAGGCAATGCATTGGGCAAAAGCTGATGGCCAAAATGCTGCAATGATCATGCTAGACTTTGAAAAAGCATATGATAGAATTGAATGGCTTTTTGTGATGGGAATGTTGCAGCCATTTGGCTTCCCTCCTTATTTTTGTAAATGGATTCACATTTTGTTCAAGGATTCTTCTACCGGCATTGATGTTAATGGAATGCTTTCTGAGTCTATCTCCCTTGAGAGGTCTATAAGACAAGGGTGCCCCATTGCCCCAGCCCTCTGTCATTGTTGTTGATGCTCTATTCTATATACTCCGGATTCCTGAGCTTGGCCCCCCTGTTAGAGGCATTTCTCTCCCCAATCATGAGCAACTCATTAATGCTCAATTTGTCAATGATACTGCTCTCTTCCTTGAGTTGGAACAACGAAACTTTGATAATTTTTTATGCAGACTTCATTTCTTCTATTTAGGCTCTGGAGCAAAAGTTGCTGCTCACAAGTCTACAGTTCTAGGTTGGTCTTGCAGTGCTCCTGATTGGGTGATCTCTAAAGGATGGCAGTGGGCAGGGCCTAATTCTATTGTCAGATATCTGGGCATTCCATTTGTTGTTGAACCCTCTACTAAAGATATGTGGTTATGGATATTCTCTAAGGTTGAGAAAAAGCACTTGAAGTGGCAGACTCATTTGCTTTCTTTGGCTGGGAGAGCTCAAATTGTTCAAAAGGTTCTTTCTTCACACCACATATATTTTTCCTCATCATGGCTTTTTGCTAAGTATCAAAGTAATTAAATTGACAAAATCATGAGGGACTTCTTATGGTTCGATGGCATGGGCAATCATAAGAGGCATTGTGTGAACTAGGAGTGGTGTTGCAGACCTGGAAAGTTGGGGGGCTTGGGCATCCGAGACATCTGGGCACATGGTGTTGCTCTTGCTTCTAAATGGATTCTCAAATCTCTCAATGGTAATGAACCATGGAAAGTGCTGGTTAGGCATAATATTGAAAGATCGGTGATTAGGAAAGGTAAACAATGGAAAGATATTCCAATATGTGATGTTGTTTTGGGAGACTTCAGTATGAAACTATTTGGCTCAGATGTGTTCAAGTCTCTTTGGAAAGCATGGTCCCAGGTTAGAACTTTACTCTCCTCTAAAGGTACTATTGGTGGGCCCCCTTCTTATGATGTTACTGATAGATCAATCTGGTGGGGAGTGTTTCTGAATAACAAGCCCCTTTCTTTGACTCAAAGTTGTTATGATAAAATTTGGAATGAAAAAGGCATCTCTCTGATTAGAGATATTCTCTTTAACAACCGGCTAGGGTCATGAGCTGAGATCAGTTCTAAATATGGCATTCCTTCCACTCAAAAGAAGACGTACTCTTTAATTGTTAAGGCTGCAGGATGTTTCTTTCCTGGTAAGATGTTGGGTACTGAATCTTTCTTAAAGCAACTAAAGTGGGTTGACGGTACCAATTTCAGTGCTGTGACTACTAAACAGATTTATTGTATGTTGAAGGATGACAGTTCTATCATTAATCAGGTTAACCAGTGTTGGGGCCTTGACTGGCCTCCCTCTAAGTGGCATTTTATTTTTTATTTTTTGTGGCACTCCCTTACTGAACCTAAAAAGTCCTGTTTTCGATGGCTTCTTATTCTCAAAAAGCTTGCAGTGGGGTCAGTTTTATCCTCTGTGTGTCGTGAACCTGTGATCTGTGGGGTTTGTTCTGTTCCCGAGTCTTTTGAACATCTTTTTTTTTAATGTGCTTATGCCCGATATGTGTGGTCTATTTTCTTGGGCTCCCCTATTGTTTGGAACAGTCGTCCTGGTCTATCTTGGAGTGAGATTCTTGCTGGATAAGTAGACTCATTTGATTTCAAATTTAATAGATTTTGGTCTGTGTTAACTTGTGAGATTTTATGGTTTATTTGGAAAATGAGGAATGGAGAGATTTTTCAAAACAACAGGAGGCAAGCTTACTGGGTTTAATTTTAAACTCACTCATTATTATATTATGACACAGGTATCTGCTGTATTGGAAATCTCTAAAGAAAGGTTCATGATCCTTACCAAAGAAAGCTCTTTCCAAATTCACGAAAGTGACATCCATTCTGTGCAATAGTTTAACAAGCACAAAGACATGCTGGATCCCAAGGAGCTGGAAGCTCTGAATCAATATGTTAAGGATATGAAAGTTGATGCAGGTCAAGACAGTGGCTGGGGAAGAGAACCTGACCCAAGGATTGATCCTAGTACATCCAATGCCCCTGCTGATAGTGTCCCTGGATGGGACAATGATACATGTGGACCGGATGGTGTCTATAACAGTGAAAAGAACCCTTGGAGCAGTTAGATTTATAAATACATACTTCCTTTTTGTGTAATCAATAAGTGCATAGAGATATATGATATCAGGGCTCAAGTATTATAAAGCAAAGCAAAGCCCAGTTTTGTAAGGACATATGTAAAAGGTGATACAGTGTTGATTCTCTAGGACCTCAAGTAGGTCAGTACACTTGACAGTTTATAGTTGATAATGTATTAGCTTTTCTGAACTATCTTAATATAATATCAAACAACCTTATAAAATAATGGGCATTCTGTCATCTTTAGGGATACTGTTGAATCTTATACTCTAATTGAATAATACAGTTTGAACAATATTCTTTTATCTACTGAGAATACTGTTTTTTCTTTAGTGTTTTGGTCAGATCTCAAGTAGATTTCTTTTTGAAAAGCCTTTGAGCCATCACATTCATCCAGTACTCCCAATGACTCAAGTGCTATGATGGGTGAATTCTATAACTCAGTAGAAAAAATATAGGATAGGAGGGCAGAATTGGATACCCAGCTGAATAGAATCTCTGGACAAATGGATTCAGTTGATTCTTCTATATATAAGAAGCAGATGAGCAAGTGTTATGATGGGTGAATTCTATAACTCATATAAGAAAAAATATAGGATGAGAGGGAAGAATTGGATACCCAGTTGAATAGAATCTTCTATAACTCATATAAGAAAAAATATAGGATGAGAGGGAAGAATTGGATACCCAGTTGAATAGAATCTTCAGCACAAAAATGTGCAGGGATAGTAAAAGAAATGCAGAACAGTCCAAATGATCATTGACAGGAGATGCAAATTAAGTCAAGGCAGCCATGCATGGACAGAGAGTAAGGTTCGTGAAGATCCAGTTGAGTCATTAGGGTTCTTTGGGACCCTCCAGACCGTCAAAAGTCATTTGGTCCACATCCTCAGCCCCATGCACTTGGTTCACATTAATCATTTCTTAATCTTGAGTCCTCCTAGCACTGTCTTCAACTGGTGAAACTATAGGGCATAAAAGCTGAGCCGGACTATATCTCTATATCCATATCTATATTGTATGAGTAAAGCAGATGGATAAAAGCAGATCTGTGGATTAATTTTAGGCACCCATGATTTTTACTTTTCAAAGCTTGGGATTCAAATTTTTTTTGGGTATCTGCTGAAAAGATTCTCATTTATAGTTTTCAAAGCTTGGGATTCAACTCGCGCATATATATATATATATATCCACCTGAATAAATGAAACAGTTCAATTCAATCATAAACAATTGGAGGATATATTACAGAGCAAGACCTCAACAAAAATATGAATTGGAGTTCCATTGAATTCCTTGACAATCAGGATGTCTTGGATCTAATTTGAAAGGTATTTTCATTTCCATGAGTACACAAGAAGAAATTAATTGGTACTACATTGAATTTCTTGACAATCAGGATGTCTTGGATCTAATTTGACATGCATTTTTCATTTACGTTTCCTTTTCTGATTTGATTTAGATTATCTATATTGTATGAGTAAAGCAGATGGATAAAAGCAGATCTGTGGATTAATTTTAGGCGCCCATGATTTTTACTTTTCAAAGCTTGGGATTCAAATTTTTTTTGGGTATCTGCTGAAAAGATTCTCATTTATAGTTTTCAAAGCTTGGGATTCAACTCGCGCATATATATATATATATATATATTTTAGGCGCCCGTGATTTTTACTTTTCAAAGCTTGGGATTCAAATTTTTTTTGGGTATCTGCTGAAAAGATTCTCATTTATAGTTTTCAAAGCTTGGGATTCAACTCGCACATATATATATATATATATATATATATATATCCACCTGAATAAATGAAACAGTTCAATTCAATCATAAACAATTGGAGGATATATTACAGAGCAAGACCTCAACAAAAATATGAATTGGAGTTCCATTGAATTTCTTGACAATCAGGATGTCTTGGATCTAATTTGAAAGGTATTTTCATTTCCATGAGTACACAAGAAGAAATTAATGGGTACTACATCGAATTTCTTGACAATCAGGATGTCTTGGATCTAATTTGACAGGCATTTTTCATTTCTGTTTCCTTTTCTGATTTGATTTAGATACAAATTGCATGCTTAAACATCCACACTATATCATAATTAAGGCTTTCAATAACCATCCTGATAAGGATTAAATTAGTGGTTAACACTTATTTAAAGCTTTAAATACTAAAATTGTTTCTATAGAATTGAGTATCTCATGGAGTGAATATAATAAAACAAATGATCCCTTTCTCAATTGAACTTGTACTGCTTCCTCAAAAATTTGTATTTATGAGAACACAAACTTTTGTTAATCCAGGGCCAAGGTCTTAATACGATTGCATTTTGTTTATGCAGAAACCACAGGGAATTCTTGCTCTTCCAGGTGAAGCATACTAAGCCAATTAGAACAGCTACAATTCTAATCAGACCACCGCCATTGACTTTTATAGGCACGCACAGCAGTTTGAACATTCCACCAATGCTTGTTTCATCCATCGATCAAAATCTATGATAAAAGGAAGCAACATGGAACAACATTGTAATGCTCTTGGTCACTGACAAACATAATCCAGCATTGTAATTGTTCTCCTCTTTTGAATCAAACAGGATACATTTGCAGCTGCCTTACCAAACATTTTCTGTCAGCTCGGTAATGGTAATTTCTATAAAGCAAACTTGGTGCAAAGTTGCAGTATACAATCTCCTCCATGTTCTATCTAGCACTGATGACATCTAAACCCCTATCGGCTCACTGTTGCATGCACAAAGGCATGAGATTGCTAGTTCTGTTTGGATGGAACACTGTTATGATTGACAATTAGACACTGGCTTCAAAATAAAACTCAAATCACAATGAACATTCAATTTGGATATCTAAGGCTGTATGTGAAGTATTACAGGCATGGAAAAATATAATGTAATTGAACACTGTTGCTTTCATCAAATCTAAAAGCAAACTATTTATATAGATACTTAGAATGGCATTATAAATTTACAAAGGTATCTGTTAAAGACTCAAACCTCATTCATTTAAAGGCTGCCGATCTCTCAAAACTAAAAGCAAATCAATTTCTTTGGATGCAAGTAAAATGAGATTAAGAGTTTCCAATGGCATCTGTTGAAATTGGTATTCCCCAGGAACATGGTCCCGAGGTAAAATGCAACTTTGTTCTTTGAGAAATATAATATCATTATGAAATGAAAAAGAGAATTGACTGGAAACAAGAAACAATACAGCATTCTACAAGTGAAGTCAAGTTACTGTGATGGTCCAACTCCACCCAGTCCCATTTTTTGTCCCAACACTGACAATTGTTCAACAAATTCTAACCCGGTAAGAACCTCTGTTGTCCCATAGATAATATTCTTTACAGGCTGTTGCCGCTGTGCCAATTCTTGCAGGCTCCCATACTCAATATAGTTTCCTCCACCTACCATGAACACTATGGCCTCCTTGAAAGGGCCCTTTGAGTGACTCCCAGCCCCAGAACTTGATTTAGGGGCCCGTGGATCAAAAAGTAGATAATTATCAATATCAGGATTAGGCCTTGCCTCCATCAGTGCTTCTACTGTCCTTGTCATCGCAAGTTGCCTACCACCTGAAAGAAGGCTCTTCATACCTGCAGTTACTGCGCTAAGGGACTGCCCATATAATTTCTCAGCCCAATCAACAATATTATTCTTGCTTCCAGCACTTGAAGATGCTAGAGATATAGTTAAAGACTTTATCTTCTTCACATACTGAAAAGCTGAAAGGTCCACCTCTGACTCCTTTAGAGCTGATTCAATGGCTTCAACATCAGATGGAAGTGTAGTTTCGGATGCAAGAAGATATATTATAGCAAGTCGTAGCTTATCCATCTTGGTACCCTTTCCTTTTAAAATAGCAATCAATCCATTTCTGTCCATACTACCCTTAGCCAGCATGTCATCCTCCATGGTGCAATAAGAATCCAATGACCTCTCCTTAATCTCACCTAGCAAGGCAGTTGCAATGTTAGTGTGCTTATCAATAATCTTCTTCCTCTCTGTAAGCTCTGGAAGAGAATTCACTGCATTCATCAGATGCTTTGTGTTGCCTATTAATTCATGGCCATCAAAATCGACATCTGCCTTCCCACCTGTCCTCCTATTAACTTCCTCCACATCTTGTTTATATTTGCCGAGTTGGGTTTCTACTTCTTCTGCAACTTTTGGAAAAGGGGCAGAGGCATTCGCCACCCAGAAACTGTCAGAATCATCTAACTCGTACGATTTTTTACCCTTACCATCTCCCTGGACAGTTACCCTGTTGAGCTTCATGCCCAAGACATCATGAACCAGTGGCCTGTAACTCCAGTCATGCTGCACAGCAGCAGAGAGTTCAGAATTTCTGTCAAAAATGCACAAAAGTGGCCTCTGAAATGAGCTGCTGCTGACCAAATTCCCCTCGGTGAACAAATTGTTTCTAGAAATAAGGTGGTCCCGCAAGCGAGAATCAAGTTTGGATGCAACCATCTCAGCAGGGCCTCCCCTGGCACATCGGATGATAGGCACCACACCGAGTGTGGCCAACACGGAGAACATACCATTCACCATACCCTCTACCACACCCTCTATGTCAGCTTCCTGCGCCTTTGGATCATTTAATTGTACATAGCTAGAACTGTGACCAAGAGAGAACATCCCATTTTCAAGACAAATAAAGTTGAGATACTGATCGTATACCCTGCCAATTCTGTTGACACAGTCCGATCTCAGAACACCCGCAGCAAGCTGCTCCAACAATGGTCGTGGCACCGATGATGCAAAATTAAGGTGAAAAATGTCGTAGACAGCTCGAGATGTATCCATGATTATCCTTTCTATGTTTGCTGCGGTCGCCTCCACAAAATACACTGCTGGAACATCAGGAATTCTCTGTCTTTCTTTGTCAATTGTGAAATATAAGGTAATGCCATGCTTTCGGAGGTCCTTGACACGAATAAGCGGAGACAGGATATCTCGGCAGAAGTTGTCAAGGATCAGCACTTTATAAACTTCCTCATCCGCAGTGCCTCCACTCCTCACACCCTCATTCAAGTTCAGCATCCGCACTATGCACTCTGTTCACAGAAAAGATAAACAATTACTTTATAATGCAGCTTGATCCAAAAATTAACCTCACAAATTTATGCTAATTATTACATCCTTGAATGCAGAGAAGTGCACGCAAACTAAGACTAAAAAACTTAATATCCAATCGGACTCAGAATTCCAATATCACAAATTTGCACCACAAACACAATCTTCATACTACAATTTCATCCTTGAATGTACGGAAGTAAGAAAGAAAACTAGAAAGGAAATGAATATTACTAGGTAATTGGATTCAGAAGCTTAATCTCACAAATTTGTAAAGCAAAACACAAGCTACAAGCTATATTACACCCTTGATTGTAGGGGAACATGGGAAGTAAACAAGAAACCAAGGGAAACAGATATTACGCGGCAATTGAAATCAGAAGTTTAATCTTACAAATTGACAATGGGATCACAGAGTGTGCGCTATAATTAGATCCTTGAATGTAGGGCAAGAAAATTAGCAAACCTAAATCAGAAAAAAAAAAGACTATTACTAGGTAGGTGGAATCAAAAATTCAATTTCATAAATTTGCACTCCGAACAAAACCTGAACGCATACGGCCTTTGAATGTAGGGTAAGATGCGAATATTACTACGCTTGGATCCAGAAAATTCAACTGACAAATCTACACTGCATCCATAACCTTCTCACCTCAACAAAAACAGCTACTTATGTTCTGCCCTACAGAAACTCCCTAATACTGGAATCTACACAGATCTATAAACCGTACCAACAATGCTATATATGGTATTAAATTCAATAATAATAAAGCGTGGATAATTATACTTACGCGTTTGTTTTTGTCGCAGAGAGAGCGCCATGTTTGCTACTGCGGATCGGATCGGATGTGATTTGCAGAGCACAATCAAATAAACGAATTGATCTTGTTTAGGGTTCTGACAGCTCTACTAACATGTGCGCTCAACCGGTCTCTTGCACCGTTAAGATCTAACAATAATAGATTTATGACATTCAAGACTGCCCTTCTACTCCCAGAAATCTTCCTTGTGATTTATCATAACAGCGAAAAAATGTTGTAGAGAAAAACTACATACCCTCCAGAAATCTTCATGGTTAAGGAGATATAACGTAACAGTAGACAATGTCCTTAGGAAGAAAGTGTATATCCATCACAATTTACACTCGTTTCTTACAAATTCAAACGCATGTATATATTGTAATGGTCTTCCTTTTATTAGTCAATTTCTATACATTTTTTTTTAAAATAGTTCCACCTAGTTATAAGAGTCTCAACTTATATGTGCAAAAGATGTATTTATAAATAAGATATCATATTATTATTGGTTTAATATAAAAGTATCACAACGCATTTGTATATATGTGTTTATGTTTAATATAATAGTTATTTTTATTTTTTATTATTTATTATTAATTGACTATAGTATTTTATCTAAATTTAATAAAAAATTGATTATAATGTGGTTGTTTTGTTAAGCTTCTTAACATCATTGTCATTTTTTCTAATATTGTACAACGTTACACTATTCTTTTTGCAAATAGTAGAGATTTAATTTGTAGTAATCAAGATCATGGATTCACAAGGCAAGGTTATGATTTTGTAAGATAGGATTGTGGTTTTACAAGACGAGATTGTTATCATGATGATTATGTCTCGGACTCTTGTTTTCTCAAGATTTAATGATCTTAATTATATGACTAATAATCTGATTGCAAATCCTCAATCACATTCCTCTATCATAACTAATATGCAATAAAGTAAGTTCACATTTTGAAGTACAAAAATCCTAAACCCCAGTTCAATTCAACACATGTTTAATTATTATCTATATTAATATAACTCAATCAACTTAAATACTCAACTTATTTAATTTTTTAGAAAATTGAATTATATTAATTTATTTAGGTTTATATATTTTGTAGGGTGTGTTTTTATTCTTATAAATGTACCATATATAAATATAGGTTATATGTTGATAAGTAGGAGATATATTCCACAACAAGTCAAATTATAATATTGCTATCAAGATTCATTTGTGTAGTTTTTCAATCAAACTCATTAACTAATGTTTCATGAGTAGTGTTTCGCAAGAACCCATCTCTCATGAAAATTTAGGACCCACTTTGATTAAAGTGTGTCCTTAGTGTAGTGACTAATCTATAATCGGTATATTCCTAAATGAGTTTAGCTCATTACAACATCATATCTTGATCCTATTATCACTTACCTATGAGGATTTGATCTTGCTCCCTAGATCCCCATTCATCATTGTTGAAAAACTGTTGAAAAATAAGGCGAAAGTATTGTTATGAACTTTCACAAATGTTAATCAAATATTAAAACTTAAGATTAACCAAATCAACATTTAATTGATTTCAAATTCAACAATAATGTAAAATTATCGATATCAAAAGATGAACCAAAATTTATGTGGAGAAACCATTTTGAGAGAAGAAGAAAAACAAAAAAAAATCCACGTGAAAAAAATGACAAGTATGATATTATCTTCAAAAGATATATTACATAAACACACCAACACTCCAATCTCTAATTATTTCATAGGCATCTAGATACTTGCAAAACCTATATGAAACTAATAACCAAAGGTGCTAATTTATTGGTAAGTTGGGCTAAGAATCTACTATAGTATCATAAAATAAGATACAAAACCTTATGCAAAAATCATATACCCCTTTAGTGGTACACTTGTAAACTTAGTAAAAAATAATTAATAATCACTTGGTCTTCATATGGGCAGGTCTAACCAATAGCAAATTTCAATTAGTCAACTACCACTGCTCCATTACTCTCGATGGCTCTACCACCTAACACGCACCACATGTTGTCCCACTATAGACAACATGCAACTACATGCACCAATATATAATTCCATGTGGCTCGACCACTAAGTGGATGCATAGATGGAATGTTCTCTCATCGTGTCTTACCCTCATCAATACTTGTTATATGAGAAAAGAGACTCTAGACTAATGAGTGCATTAACCTAGATCAATCATTCTCCCATATGACATTGGGACATGAATATGCTTGGATGGTATCCTCAAGAGCCAAGCTACCTAGCTTTGGCTCTTTTGTTGTAAGTTATAGGGATTTATTGAGTGTGTGCAATGAACTAAGCTAATGGTAAGATCAAATCAAACAACTTTGACATAATGTAAATGATACATAATAGAGAGGAAAAAACTAAAAGTAGATATAAGAAAGTGATAGAGAGAGAGAGAGAGGAATGAAGTGAGTGGAGGTCTAGGCCTAGGGAAAAAGTGCTAGGATAGTGACATTGGGCAGTAATATCTTTAGGGATTACATAATTAGAAGTTTGACAATCTCTATCATAGTTTATTTTGTATGTTGTATCACTTTTGTAGACAAAATCTCTCAAATCTAGGCATTTAAAAATGAAAGAGGGGAAAAGGTTGTGGTGTATATGGGTTTTCCTTAGTAAAAAATCATGTCGGTGTTCCCACCTCCATAATAGCAATGATGATAATGATAAAAAGTACCTTCTCTTAGTGGAGCAGAGGCAAAACAAATGACATTTTTAAATATTGTAATGACAAAGTTACCTTAGTTGTGAAGCTCTTTCTTGGATCCCACAAAAGTTGAAGACACAATAATTGAGTATACATGTTATTTTATTAGAAATCTTAGTGTGCTTAACAATGGCTCTCTTTAAGATCAAGTGGATTTCCACAATTCATAAGATCAATAGCAAGCTTGTTTATGGATTTGATTGTGTAAGTATTTTTGCATCAACATTTCAGATCACACTCTATGATCCATAATTGGGATGAATGAAAGAGAGTGATATGACACATTGATGCAAAAATACTTACACAATCAAATGTAGAAACAAGCTTGTGAATGGATCTCTTGATAAATTTTATAAGAAAGATCATGATAGTCTTCTTCTAGGATTTGTAATAGAGAAGGGCGTTACATTTATATGTAACTAACACCTTTTGAAAATAACTATTTAAGGTTAGACGGTCAATTAGGTTATTTTCCAATAGATTATCAAAATGGGTTGGTGATCCTAAGAAAGTTCGGCACTAAGCACGTATACATATAGTTTTGTAAATTTTATCCTAACACAATTACATGCTTGCTTAGGCCTCACTTTGGTGCTCCTATTCCCATGCCCCAAAATCTAATTAATCTTGCTCAATCTAAGGCCTAATTTTGCAAGTATAGTACTTTTCTAGCTCTCTAAGCCTCTTTCTATCTCTCCAAGACTAGAGTAGAATTCCTAGTATCCTAGTCCCAATAGCCCCTACACTATGGCACCAAGTGCAAGTTTCCATCCAAAAAGGGACCAATTTTGAATATCTTAATAGTCAAAAAATGGTGAGAAATAAAATGCTATCTATGTCAACCTCCTTCAAAATTATCAATACATTTTTATGAGATGCACAATAAGAGGTCTCCCCCACCCTCCTCGCCCCTGCATTTGAATAATCACACATTCGCAATTCACTCTTTCATTGAGCAAACACTTAATCCATTTTTGAGGTACTAAAGGAGGAGATCTAGCATTGAAGATGACATCAATGATCAAGTTCATATGTTTCCTCCATGAGTGAAGATATACATAAACTCCCCTCCTATAACAATCAACCTTTTATGAAGGTTTTGAGACAATAAGAATCATTGGAGAAGGTATATCATTATGATTTTGCTTTCATTACTTCAAATTTGAGGTTTATTTCATACATCATTATTGTAGGGAAGGTGGAATCCTCTTGATGATTGATAAAGTCAAGCCCCTTTACAACATAAGCACCATTTTTCTTTCTCTTAGGTGCAAGTTGAGCAAGGTGCTGCAAATCCAGGGAGTGTGGACTGAGAAAAGAGGAATTGGATCTTAAAAAATTGAGTGGGACATAGTCACTCAGAGAAATAGTTTATAGTTAGAAAATTAGTTCGACACATTTTCTATGAAACTTCAGAAGAAGGACCAGAGTGACATCTTAACTTTGAAGCTATATGTGCAATATTAGCTTTATACATTGTCCAAACTATCTCACCTATTGAATTAGTCCCACTTTTGCTAGCCCAAATTTTGACAACAAGTTGCTCTTTGATTCCTCTTTCCATATCTATATTCAAAGTTGTCATATCAAACTTTTAGTTTGTTGTTTATGCTTATTAGTGTATAGTTTCACATATTTTTACCTATTTCTTGTTGCATATTATCCAATCACATAAATCAACACATAATAGATGAATAAATCAATAAATTAAATTTGATCCCAACTCTTACCTACCATAATCCATTTGTTGTTGGGAAAATTGAAGTATTCCTTAATAAAATAGTTGGTGGGAGTGGTTTTGATCTCTAGTTTAAATATTTTGGCTAGTGATTCCCATTTCATTTTAGTGAACCTGACATAGCATGCCATATATTTTTTACTTGGATGTTTATATCTGATTTTAATTGCATTTTGTATGTGCTTTGGGTGCTTAAATAGGTGTTTAATTAATCGTTCGATTGATATATTATAATGTTTAATCACTTACTTGATTATAATTGCTTGCAATTTTTTTTAGCATAAATCACTTCTCTCGGCCTTATATTTCTTGTCTATGAGCTTTATTACTCATTCTACCAAATCCAATATCCCAGTGAGGAGAAGTTATCCCAATGTTTAAATGCTAAAGGTATTGAGTCTGAGTTGACTAAACTATTCCTAGGAGCTTGGGTGAATCCTCTCCCCTTAATCCAACACCTACCATGTCTAGCATTATTGAGAACTCCTCCCCTAATACTTCTCATGACGAGGAAAACTCTTATACTCAAGTGTCTAGTGAATAGTTGGGGAAGATTGACAAGCAATTGGAAAGCCCTCAATAATTTATTAGTCAAGGAAATGTGGGTGGAGGAGTGGTTCCCTTAATTGAAGGCTTGAGGAGGTTTATTCAAAATGATGAACATGGTAGGTAATTTTTACGTGGCATGGCTGACATAGTGGATGAAAACACTATGAAGCTGGCTATTTGAGCTGAAGTACTTGGACATTTAGAATGCTCCAAATCATGTTAAGATGTCCATGTTTGTTCTTGCATCTCTTCCTAATGCTCCTACATATACATCTTCCATAATGGATACCTCTACACAAAATGTTAATGTTACACATGTTAGTAGTGGGTGCAATCCTATTTACCAATATGCTTATGTCCCACCTTTCACAACAATTTATTTCCCAACCATTTGCTTTACCCATATACCAAAATGATACTGTTGGAATAATGGAATGGTGTGTACTGAGAGGGGAGGGGTGAATCAGTACCCTTAAAACTTTTAGTTACTTAACCTTAATCCTTTAGTAATCAATTCCTTGCATTACCGATCATTAGTACATTTCTATCTTTATGCATGTAATAACAATTCATAAACTTAATTTGCATGTAAACATTCATAGAAATATTCGTGAAATGTAATGACACACGACACAAGATTTGATAACGCAGAAAACCCTTGTTAGAAGGTAAAAAGTGCGGTGGGGATGAAACCCACAAAACTTCACTATCTGCAGAATGGAAGGGGTCGGTTAAGGCTTACAAGTTTGATCACTTATGATGATCTTACCTTGTTAGGAGTAACATGTTTAGACTAGTTAAGGTCTACTTTATTAAGAGCTTTAGCTACATTGTTTAGTGTGCACTCGGTTAAGAGATTTACAAAAGGATTGTTAAATCCACCTTCTCAAAGGATTTCTTTTATTTGCTACACTTGTTAGAATGTAGTAAAAAATACTTATTGACCTTGTTGGGATTAATAAGAAGTGGTACTGAGAGGGGAGGGGTGAATCAGTACCTCTAAAACTTTTAACTCTTTTCACCATTCATCATTAGTAATCATTCTTTACTGCATTACCGACTATTATTGTTGTTCATTCTTATGCATGTAACATTATTTCATAATCTTTAATTGTTTGCAACATTCATAGAAACGTTCATGAAAGTAATAAACACATAACACAAGATATGATATCGTAGAAAACTCCTGTTAGGATGTAAAAACTGCGGTGGGGATGTCACCCACAAAACTTCACTATCTGTAGAATGGAAGGGAGTCGGTAAAGGCTTACAATTGATTACTTCTAATGATCTACCATGTTAGGAGTATTAAAGTGGAGACCTATTAAGATCTACTCTGTTAAGAGATTTAGCAACACTGATTTAAGTGTGCACTCGGTTAAGAGATTTACAATAGGATTGTTAGGTCCACCTTTCTTGAAAGGATTTCTTAAGTGTACTATACTTGTTAGAATGAGTGCATATGATTGACCTGATTGTATGCAATCTACAATTGCTGATTACAAATCCATTAAATCTCTCATAATAAGAATATCACCTTAAGTGATTGATTAATACATTTCTCTGCTCGTCGGTAGCTTGTGTTCTTGTTCTTGAAACTGATTTGATCTGTTTCTATTCGTGTGCATGAAATCTCTTGCCTGGTCCTTCGATACTCTCAGTGGCTACAATAATCAATGAACAACAACTATTTACAATAGATTGAGCATCTATTTATAGAAGTATTTAACCTATTCTAGAATCACGCATTACAATGTTAACTCTTAGATCCATGGTTTACAACTTGACCTTGATCTTTAGTTTGCATGTTTTAAATTAGTAAAACTAATTAAAACAATAATAAATACATTGCTTCCTCTGCACATAATGGATTTAAAAACAAATCAAGAAGCTATATATACAACTTTAGTGATTTATCTGACGTGGAAAGTCAGATCCAATTTTTGCGGGATGTAACTGACTGTCGATTCTTGGTCGTCGGGTTGAACTGAAAGTCTTTCAGTGTTCCTTTGTTGAATTGATCATCGGGTTCCCTTTGTCTGTCAGGTTCCTCTCTTTTTTGTTTTTTCAGGTTGCACTGTTGTTACTCATCGAGTTCCTTTAACCTTTTTGTCATCGGGTAACACTAAATAGTGTTTGTCAGGATGCGTTGATCTTGGTAGTATCGGGTAACCTTGGCGTCGAGTAGTGTTGTGCCCTATATGTCGGTGTAGTGTAAATCGATGGTGTAGATCATGTTTTTTCCTTGTGTATAGTAATGGAAAAATATAATGCCTTCAATCTCCCCCTTTGACATTAGTATCAAAAATTGATATGTGCATAATACTAAAGTGTTTAGTATGTACACCATGTCTATATCCTTGTAATTATATGACTCCCCCTAACTATATGCATCGGTATAGTATAAGTATATATGTCCATGTATACTTGTCTCTATACTATACATTCCCATGTTCTTTGCTCTTTCAAATGACTGACTGTACACATCATTTCCTCTTTTCATTTCCCCCTTTATACTAACTGAACTGTACATATCATTTCCCCCTTTATTTGATACTCATGACAAAATTGTACAACTTATAAGATGCCAAAAATGTGACAAAAATGTGTAACTTACAAGGTGTCAAGAATATGTGAATGGGTGTTCTTGATGTCTTCGAGCAATTTCTCCCATTTTTCTTTTAGTAGTTCTAGTGTCATGTGTTCTAGCTCTAGCCTTGCATGCATATCATAAATGTTGTCTAGGATAGACATTTCTAGGGTGGCAATCAGTGTGTTTGCCTCTGTCACATGTTGTTGCAGTAGTGAAAGTGTCGGTAAGAGTTGAGCTTGAAGCTCATTTACCTCATCTATGTACTTCGCCTCTGCAATCTAAATATCTTGTCTCAATTTTTGAGCCTATTTGAGTTACTTATTGTGCAGTTTTATTGCCTCTTCATTATTCATGAGACTCTGTGCACTTGTCTTAAGATCAACATCTATTTGTGATATCTTGTCGGTATACTCCTAAGTGAGTTGATCAAGTGTGCACAATTTATGTATCAAAGTAATAGCTTCTGAGATGATTGGATCAATTGTGCTCACCAATTCAAAAAGCTTTACCTTTTTCAATGCCACTTCTTCGCTTATCTTTTCTGCTAGCTTGAATTCATACTTCTGTTCAAGTCTTTCTTCCATGACCTTCTCAACATCGATGTTCTGAGATGTGATTGTCTTTGTGAGAACCACTAGTTGATCAACCATTGGGGTTGTTTGATCAATATCTACATCTGGTACTATTTGTTGAAGTATACCTCTTGCTACTTCTAGTACCTTTGCCTTCTTTCTGGCTTTCCTTAATTTGTCTTGCATTGCCTTCCTCTCACAGAGTCTTGCATACTTGGTCAATTCAGTTGGATCCAATGTCCTGGGATCACAAACTGGTATCTCAATGATTTCATCCAAAGTTACTGGATTCTTATGCTTCCTCTTCTTCTTCTTTGAGACTTGTGGGGACACAGATGTATGAACTACCATTGCTAGTTCATTTTTCCTCTCTGAAGTGTCTTGTGAAGGTTTTGTTGATGAAGCTTCTTGTGTTTTATGCTTGGGGTGCACCTATCAATTTGGTGAAGATGTCTCTCCATCAACCTTGGGTGTCTCTGCAGATTTTTCTTCTGTTTTCTTCTCCAGCTCATCTTTCTTGGCTTCTTCACTCTTATCTTTCTGCTTGTCCTCTTCTACTTTTGTGTTTCTTCTTTATTTTAATCAGTAGATTTATCTTTCTGATTGTCGGTTGCAGCTTGCTCTGCAGTTGTTTCCTTTGTATTATTTGTGGTGTCTTTTGCTTTAGCATCACCCTTGTCCTTGGGTGTGCTTGTGTCCTCTGTAGTAGATCCTTCATTACCCTCTAGTATATTGATTGCCTTCATTAATACTGGCATATTGCTTTGTGTGCTATCTTGGGATTTATCTAGAGTGGTGTCCTGCTTGTCAGTTTGATCTTTTTGAGCAGTGACATCCTCATCTTTTTGTACTTGCTCTGCAGGGTCTGGTTATGTTATGTCCATGACTGATGTTTCCTGCCATGTCTCATCAGCACCATTCATATCTGTATACACTAAAAAATGGCTTTGTTGATTAATCAATTAATTAAATATTTATTATTTAATTAATATTGACTTGATGAATTGATTAAATATTTATTATTTAATTAATGTTTATTTCTTCTATTTATTTAGTAAATTATTATATTTATTAGGTAAATTCACTATACTCTATTCTTCTTATCCTAGGTCTTCTAAATTAGTCCTATTAAAAGTGATTTTGATTAAATACACAATCACTAAATATGACTAAGTCCCCTAGTCCACCTCATAAACCTAGTCACCTTACACATCACCTTGGCTAAAATAATTAATTATTATTAATTAATAATTAATCATTATCCTC
>MU225912.1:205793-247460 GCA_018584345.1 Thuja plicata
CTTTGTCATCGTCGGTAAGCCTCTTACACTTCTTCTTTTGCTTATTTTCATCATGTTGTCAAAATTCACATGACACAATCTTTTGTGCCACAACCATATGTCTTCATTTCTAGTCATTAAGCAAGTGAGATTAGTATCATTCAGAAAGAATAAGTTTACCTTTGGTCTGTTCACCGGTACCAATCAATTTTCCTGATTCATTGAAGATCTTTGCCTTTTTGTTTTCAAATGCTACTCTGTGACCTGAATTATTCAGCTAAGAAACACTCAGCAGATTATAATTCAATCCTTTTACCCAATAAGCATTTTCACATTTAATCAGGTTATTCAACATTATTGTTCCTTTACCTTCAACTGGACAAGGTGTATCACTTCCCATTCTTACTGTACCACCATTATAATATTCAAAAGTGTTAAAATTTTCTTTGTCACCGGTCTTATGGTGAGTGCAACCACTATCTATAATCTAGATATCATTCTTACTAACCTTAGATATGAGTGTAATTTCTTCATACCTTTCATCTTCATCTAAATCATCCTTCACGGCTACAAATACCATCTCGATGTCATCATCAAGTTCGGTGTCAGTATCTTCATCTTTGCAAGCGGCCAGGTAGCTAGCCTTCTTGCCTTTATCCTTGTACTCTCGGGTATCCTTTCTTTCTAATTGTCGGTAACCTCTATAATATTTTTTATCACCTCTATCAGATTTCTTCTCAAAAGATCTGTCATTACTTCTGTCATCTTTTCTTCTGTTAGGACATCTTGCAACAAAGTGTCCAATCTTTTTACAATTAAAGCATACAAGTGGTAGTTTGCCTTTGTATTTACCTTTGCCTCTCTGTATTATTCTATCCATAAGTGCTTCTATTTCATCTAGATCTTCTTCTTCACTTTCACTTTCACTGTCCCTTCTAGATGAGTATCTATGATTGGATTTGCTTATTTTCATAGAAAACTTAAATGCAGACTCTAAACTTGGTAAGACACTATTGTCAAAGTTATTCATCTCAAATGAAATCATTCTACCAATTAGGCTATCAAGAGTAACTGTATTGTTTTCTATTGCTCTCATTTCTTGAATAGAAGAAACTCTAATAGCATATACAGGCAATAAGGTTCTTAAGATTTTGCTTACCACTGTTTCCTCTTCAAGTGTACCTCCAACACCTCACATAGAATTGACTACTTCTTTTATTCTTGTGTTGTACTGTGTGATGTTTTCTCCTTCTTTCATTTTGAGATCATCAAAATTTCCTCTAAGGCTTTCTGCCTTGGCTCTCAGAATATTTGTATCACCTCCATGTACAAGCTTCAGTTTGTCCCACATTGTCTTTGCAGTTTTGCAATCCTTGACATCTTCAAATTCAGAATCAGAGAGTGAGGAAGAAAGCTTTATAACCATGTAGTTATGCTTATGCTTCTCTCTCAATTGATCTACTGTCAATGGTCCTATAGGCAACACATATTCAGTATCTAAGTATTGAGTAACATCATTACCAATACCTGATAAGTGAAGTCTTATTCTGCTTTGCCATGAAGCAAAGTTGTCTTTGTTCAACTTGGGTACATCTCGTCTATTCATCTTGTGATTTTTACTTAGGTCTTGAAACCTTCCTTCTAAGCACACAAGCTCTGAGAGGGGGGGGGGGGGGGAANTCTGAGAGGGGGGGGGGGGGTGAATCAGTGGCCTCAAAAATTTATCCTTTAATCTTTAACCACCAATCAATACACCTCAGATTATTAAGTCCCTACAAGATGCATGTCATGAAATACTTATAATAATTTACTGTCTGTCGGTTTACCTTGTCTATTCTTATTCTCCTTGATAACCGATAAGCAATAAAACTTATTTACCGATACTCAGTAAAATGCAGAGTATACCAATCAATCTAGAAATGCATATGTGAAATGTAAAACAATAAAGTAATAAACCATACACACATAACACATGGATTTTAACGTAGAAACCCTGTTAAGGGAAAAACCACTGGGACTGGTACCCCAAATTTTCACTCTTCTGAAGTGAGCCCTGTTAGGAGCCAACCTTGTTAAAGGTTACAAACATACTGTTAGGTGTTACCTTGTTAGAGGATTTTAATATGAGTCTATCACTTGATATCTTGCATGTATATGCTACCAATATTGATCAAACTCTATGGGCACAATAGGTATCTAGCATATCTGGTGCCACCTAACTGCATTAGCCTCCTTCTTAGACTGTGTGTTGGTATCGGCACTCAATGCTATCTTCATGATAAACTTTTTGGCAATCTGTTAGGATATACCTCAATTATAGAAGATGGTTAAGTCCTGCTCTATTAACAGACTTGATGCTTCAATAATTAAACTGAAACACTATGACCTATTTCTAATGCAACTTGAATTGCAAATTTTCAAATATATTTAAGTACAATACCTCTCTGATCAATGTATCAATTCAATTCCTTGTGCTCCACACTTTATGCTCTGTGATGCTGTGCTTTACTGTTCGTCAGTGTCTGCAGAATTCTTTAGCTCTCCTTCAGCTTGATTGATGAGGACTGTATGAAGTTATCCTTCATAAGTTTCTCTTCAGCATCCTCTTTCTATTCACTCCCCTTCTATGTATGTGATTGCTTGTGATTACAAAAATTAATTATGCTTGTCTCTTATATAGACATGATATTCCTTTATTCTTGATTCTTGATTCTTGATTCTTGGCCTGAAAAACAATCTAACCAATCTGATTTACAGCTTTAACTCCTGATTTATCTCGTAGTTATCTTCTTGCCAACTGTATAAATCATCTTTAAATCAATTACTTAACTCTGGGTTAATAAAACAAATAAAACAACCAATTAAGTCTATCCTTAAGCTCTGCCAACTAGATATTTTGTCATTTTCTGAACTCTCTGTTCTGTTAGTCAATTCTGTAGTTAGTCGTCAATGACAATTGTCAGTTCCTTCGGTGTAACTCCAGTTAGGTTTGAGATCTCCGTCCGTCGAGCATCATTGGATTTTTCTTGTCAGGCAACTCTGTTTTTAGCTCGTTGGGCATCCTATGATTTTGCTTTGTCAGGCAACTCTGTCTTCTGCTCGTTAGGTATCACTGTGAATTTCTCTTTGCCTTTACCGATGGTGTGCACTTCATCGGTGTTGTCTGTCACTTAGTGAATACTTGAATTTTATGCATTGCTGAAAGCATAATCTTTGTTCCATTGATTCTCTGAAGTCTATGGCATTATGTACATGACCGTACAGATGATATCAAGTTGACATCAATGAAAATACAAACCATTAACTGATTTAATGTCTTGCATCATCTTCAACTTAACATTACCAAACATTCAATCAGTTACATGTCATCAATCTCTCCCTTTGGCACTGATGGAAACATACTATATTATCACACTATACTATTTCTAATACAATATGAAATACAATTGTTGAGATTCATCAAATTACCAAACACTTTGTTTTGATAACCGATAAAAATGTCTGACCGTTGGTAAGCTCTATGTTAGCTTAGATTTTATTCTTGTAGCTCTCTGTGTTTCTTGTACTGATGTGTTGTGTTATCTTCTTGTGTCAATTTCTCTCTTTTGACTGTTCTTCTTCTTTATGATCATTTAATCAATTACTGTTCTTCTTCTTCTTTATAATCATTTAAACTGTGAATACTATGATGACATTGTAACTGATTGAAGATAGTATTCACAGTTTGTTCCTTTGTTTGCTTTGTTGGTTGCTTCCTCTTATAGGTCCTTACTTGACCTTTCTTAAGAGGTGTGGTATCGGTATTATCAGTTTGACTCCTTATCCTCTGCTTCTTTATAGGAGGTGGAGGTGTGTCTGATTCAGTTTCCTCAGAGTTTGATCTCTGTTCATCCTGCCCTTCATCGATGGTGTCATGTTCATCGGTTACCTCTATTTTTTCTTGTTCCTCCTCATTTACCGATAGAATCTTTTTAAGATTCTTGACCATCTTATTTTTCTTATTGACAGTCTTCTTAATTTCTAGGCCTCTTTTAATATTTGATCTGGCCTCTTCATAGGTTCCAAACCTTGGTTGTTTGTTGTTAATAGGCTCATTGATCAATGCATCAATTGCATTGGTTGCTTGATCTATGTTGATTTCATAATCTAGTGGTGCTAACCAAGCTATCCTTGGTACAACCAGTTTGACGTGGGTGAAGTCTATATCCACCATAAAATATATTTCATCCCTATGTTTTTCAATAAGTTGTTCAGGGTTCCTTGTCCTTTCCAACATCTTTTCCTTGAATTCAAGGAAGTATGCAGTCATAACAGATTCAAAATTATCTCCTAGTGACTTAATTAGTTCACTAATATGTAATGTCACTGGCTTTGTAGTGTCCCATTTCACTTTTCCTACTGAAGGAAAGTATTCTTGAAAGTAGAAAAAGATACAAATGATAAGTGAGTCGAACTTACATGTGTTAGTCTTTGCAGACCTTATTGTGTTCATGTTCTTATCAAGTTGTTTCAACAGGATCTCACATAGATCCATCTAAATTCCTTTGGTTACAATCTTGTAAGTTGTGCTTACTGATGTTATCAATATGTTGTTCAACCTACTTGCCTGAAATATCTTTTACCCAATCACACATGCACCGAATCTCAGTTCTTCGTCGGTGATGGTGTTCAATTTCACACCTCTGTTATCCCATTCAGCTTTAGTAAGCTTTTCAACTTCTTTCCTGGAAGGATGTTTGTGACCATTAGGCTTGTCAGTTATTGGATAACCAGTGACAACGTGATGGACATCCTTAGTGATCTATTTGGGTTGATCTAACCATAGCTTCTGGTCATGCATTCTGCTGAGTACCAACTTGATCCAGTTGGTTTTAATGTCCCTCGGGAAATGTAGGGCATTGGTTATCCCTTTAACCTCTAAGTATTTGTTCTCTTCCTTCAGGTTTCCTTCTACATTTCAAAGCCTCTTATAAGCTTCATCCATTTCTAGATGACCTATGTCGGCAATCTTGTAGTGAATATAAGACCTAACATCTTCTATAAGCAAAACCCTAGGTGGAATCTTAGAGAACGCGCCAGTTTCATCGGGTTGTGATGCAATCTCTGGGCATATCTTGTATTTGGTTTCTACATAGGTGTTATTCTTGATTAACCTGACCACATTCTTCTTATCACTCTTGATCTTAGCGGTTCTTGAGGTGGTTGCCATCATTTTTCAAGTTTTAGGGCCTTCTTGAAATTTAGGGCTTTCTTGAAAAATAATGACAGAGATCTTTTGTTCCCTCGGTACTTACTTCAATCCATGATAATGGTGAATGATTTGTTTGTTGTATTCTTGGATCATGTTGAGGTCACTCTGCTGAATGCTCTTCAATCACTCTATTTTTTGCTCTGCTTTCTCTTCAAATTGCGGGTGCAGAATGAAGTGTTCCAGTCGTCTATTTATAGAATTTTTGCCCTAAGTCTTTGTCATAAATGCTCAATGACTCATCAGGACATGAAGATGGAGTTTGTCAGGAAGACTTTCAAAATCATCGTCGGTGTTGACATGATGCTCATGATAACTGTTAATAATTTTGCTTTTACCAATGGATATCGATATTCTGTCATGACAACTTTGTAACTTTGCTTCCTTACCAACGGGTGTCGGGTTACATTGGTAACTTAACCATTTTATGTGTTGACCGACAATTTTCGGTAAGTGTAAATAGCTCATCCTTTATATTCACTGATGATTTTTGGTATGTTTATACTGACGGGGTTGTTTTCTCAGAATTGTAACAAGTAACATAATATGCATCTTTATTATGCAAATTTTGACTATCTATCAATTTGTATAATGGAATTGATGAAAAATATGACTTGGTGTAGTGCAATTCCATACTTACTTGTTCAACTTAAGTGGGGTTGGTGATGTCACCAAATCCATTGGATAGGGTGTCACCATTTGCATTGCTTGGTCCATCTTAATCATTGCTTGAAGCTTTTATCCACATTTTGTCTCTACCGCTCTGGATATCTTCAATGGTGTTTCCATCGGGATATGTGCTTGTCTCTGTCATTCAGTCTTTGCAATCTTTCTTGAGATGACCAACTTTGTGATAGTGTAAGCATGCCATTTTAGGGTTTGACCAGCCTCTAGACCTTTTGGTCCATGCTCTTATGCAGTTTGCAGCAAAGTGACCATATCTACCACATGCTATACAATTTGTCCAAGTATTGTAGTCCCATACATATTGATTACCAATTCTCTTTGGTTGATAGGAAGTTTCTTGACCTTTTGGCTTCCATGGTTGCCTTTTCTTTTTCCAGCATTCAAGACTTGTGTGCCCATTCATCTTGCATGTAGGACAATATTTGTCCATGTAGGTTTCCTTCTTTGGTTTTTCCATCTTAGACTTACATTCATATGCTTTATGTCCTTTCTTGTTACATTTATAACATAATCCTATGAATGAAGATGCAGATTTAGGAATACCTTTCATTTTGCCTCGGCATACATTTGATGTATGTCCTTGCTTTCCACAGTGCTTACATGTCATCTTTCTTGGTCTTGGATTTTCATAGACATTCTTTGGATTGGCTTGATTTGATGATTCTCCTTTTTTGGTAAATCCTAAACTGTTGTTGTTGACTCTTTGTTGTCCTTCAAGAAAATCATCCATTATTTTATTTCTCTCTTCAGCCTTTTTGATAACTTCATTATGTTGTTGCTAAATTCTAACCTCATGCTTTAGTTTTTCATTTTCTTCTCTTAGTTCACCGATAGCCTGTACTCTTTCAATGAGTTCTATATTCATTATGTTTGCTTCTTGACTCATTAGAATAATCTGATTTGTGATCTCATGGTGATGCTCAACATGTCTTTGAATTTCTAACTCCTTTTCTTGTAGCTTCTCTGCAATCTTCCTTTTGTCATCAATAGCAAGTGTTCTTTCTATTTTAGCTTGTCTAGTAGAACTCATCACATCAATCATTCTTACCATCTAGGACTCTTGACCAATTTGCAGCATCTTTATTTGCTTTTTCAGATGTTGATTGATCTCCTTCAAATTTGTGATGTTCTCTTCTGATGTATCTGATGTATTACTTGCATTTGATCCTGAAGATTCAAAGAAATTTGGAATCTCTTCTTCTTGATAATCTTTTTCATTGCTTCAGGTTGCCATACCTTTCCTCTCATCCAGCATCTCTCTCATCTTGATTCTCGCTTCTTTATACTATTCATAGAACATCTGTATCTCAAGCTTTTTATTCTCAATATTCTTATCAAGTTTGTACTTCTCCATTGTATGATCTTTGCTCTTAAGCCTTTAAGCTTTTACAAGAAGAGACTTAGCTTTGATACCAATTGTTGGGATTAATGGGAAGTAGTACTGAGAGGGGAGGGGTGAATCAATACCTCTAAAACTTTTAACTCTTTTCACCATTCATCATTAGTAATCATTCTTTACTGCATTACCAAACATTACTATTGTTCTTTCTTATGCATGTAAAATTAATTCATAATCTTTAATTGTTTGCAAAATTCATAGAAACATTCATGAAAGTAATAAACACATAACACAAGATATGATATCACTGAAAAACTCTTGTTAGGAAGTAAAAACTAAGGTGGGGATGGAACCCACAAAACTTCACTATCTGTAGAATGGAAGGGAGCTGGTAAAGGCTTACAATTGATCACTTCTGATGATCTACCATGTTAGGAGTATTAAAGTGGAGACCTATTAATATCTACTATGTTAAGAGCTTTAGAAACACTGATTTAAGTGTACACTCGGTTAAGAGATTTACAATAGGACTGTTAGGTCCACCTTTCTTGAAAGGATTTCTTAAGTGTACTACACTTGTTAGAATGAGTACATATGATTGACCTGACTATATGCAATCTACAATTTTTGATTAAAGACCCATTAAAGCTCTCATGATAATAATAATATCACCTTAAGTGATTTATTAATACCTTTCTCTGCTCGTCGGTAGCCCGTGTTCTTGTTCTTGAAATTGATTTGATCCATTTATGTCCTTGTGCATGAAATCTCTTGTCTGGTCCTTAGATTCTCTTAGTGGCTACAATCATCATTGAAAAAAAACTGTTTACAATAGACTGAGCATCTATTTATAGAAGTATTTGACCTATTCTAGAATCATGCATTACAATGTTAACTCTTAGATCCAAGGTTTACAACTTGGCCTTGATCTTTAGTTTGCATGTTTTAAATCAGTAAAACTAATTAAAACAATAATAAATACATTGGTTCCTCCACACATAATGGATTTAAAAACAAATCAAGAAGCTATATATACAACTTCAGTGATTTATCTGACATGGAAAGTCAGATCCACTTTTTGCGGGATGTAACTAACTATCGGTTCTTGGTTATCGGGTTGAACTGAAAGTCTGTCGGTGTTCCTTTTTTGAACTGATCATTGGGTTCCCTTTGTCTGTCAGGTTCCTCTCTTTGTTGTTCCATTGGGTTGCACTGTTGTTACTTGTCGGGTTCCTTTAACCTTTTTTTCATCGGGTAATACTAAATGTCGGGATGTTTTGATCGTGGCAGTATCAGGTAACCTTGGCGTTGGGTAGTGTTGTGCCCTATCTATCGGTGTAGTGTAAACTGATGGTGTAGATCATGTTTTTCCTTGTGTATACTAATAGAAAAATATATTGCCTTCAGACATGAGTATATGTAATCTAGAATTGCTTAGTAGAAATCCTTTAAATTTCACAATATAATGAATCACCTATAATGACTGATTAATACCTATGTTCTACTCGGTAGCCTTGGATCTTGTTCTTTATAACTGATTCCATCTTTTGTTGTTCTTCTGCATAAAAAAATTTCTCTGATCCTTAGATGTGTTCCTCGGCTACTATTATCATCACATCATTTTGTTCTAATTGATTTCACATCTATTTATACAATGAATTTGACCTAAATAAGTTCCACACATTACAATGATAACTCTATGATCAAAGGTTTACAACTTGACCTTGATCTCCTAGTTTGCATGTTCTCAATTAGTTAGACTGATTAAAATAATTATACTTGCTTTACTTGTCCCTCAAGAAATGGATTTAAAGGTAAGCTTTAAGCTAAATATAAAACTTAAGTGTTTTATCTGACGTGTAACTCAGATCCATATTTCTCAGAATTATAACTGTCTCTCGATAGACTGGTGCTCGGGTTGCTCTTTAGTATGCCTGTCAGGTTGCTCTGTAGACTATATGTCGGGTTCCTCTTTTGTCTGCTCTATCGGTTTGCACTATTGACTACTATGTCGGGTTACTTTGTAGGTTGTGTCATCAGTTTACATTGTAACCTATTTTGTTGGGTTCCCTTGTGAATTTGTTTGTCAGGTTCCTCTGTACTTAACATTTTTGGTGACCTCTATTAACTGATGTGTCAGGTTGCACTATAAACCTGTCTTTTAGTGTTGATGTTACCGATGATTCAAAAACTATTTTCCCTTGTATACTAATGGAAAAATATGATCATCAGGTACATCCTCCAATCCTTCATCACAATAGTTTTTCTCTCAATCCAATTCATCCACCAAAGCCACCATTAACCATTTGTTACAAAAATTCTCATCTTTACAATAATGGTTGGCTTGTATCACCCATCCAAATTCACCATTCCTATATATTTTTTAATCCAAACCACTTTTCATTGAGATCCTTTAGACACCTCTCCCCCAACACATTGAGGTTCCCCATTTGGAGAATTATAATGGAAAATGTGACTCATGCACTCGTGTGAAAATATTTCAAACTTTGTGTACTAATTTTAACTATGATAAACTGATTCTTGCAAAAAATTTCCCTCTTTCCTTGAAAGATAGAGCTTTTGAATGGTTTTTCTCTTTTCTTGGTTATTAAATTACTTATTTTCAACAATTGATTGATGCTTGTGTTCAATATATTCAAGTTAATATTGGTCCATAATTACTTTGATTGATTTAGTGAATTGCAAACAAGGTCTTAAAGTGAAAGTAATTGATTTTATTGGTAGATATAAACACTTGTATTTTAAAATTTCTTATCCTATTTGTGATGATAATGTTTAAATAATTCTCATTAATAATTTATTAAAAGAGATTACATATAGGATTTTCTTTTCTGATTTCACATCCTTCACACACTTATGCACAACACCATAAGATCAACATCAAGTGTTTCAATATGAACCTTCTTTGTCATTGACTTTTGATAGGAATAAAGATGATCACTTTCAAACATTTAGAAAACAAAGTAGAACTTCATCAAAAGAAATAGTTATAATTCTTCGTTGTAGTTCCATTTGTATCTAATTAAATTCAAACCTTGCAACTTCACACCTTTTCCTGAATATTTGCATAACATCATGCTTCAATTGATTAATAATACTATGTTGAGGCTTCCCCATGTTTTTTCTATAGATACCTCTAACCCTTTACTAGCTCTTATTTTGGTTAAAAATTCATTTTTCAATTCCATCATCTACTCGACCATGATACCAATATGTGTGTGTGTGTGTGCGGAACATGAAATACAAGATATTATTGATACTATTAATATATTAGTGGATGATGTGAATGAGAAGGGAAATAAATTAATGTCACTTCCTTGTCAAAATTTGCAAATCTTCACTAATCCTTTGCCTTCCCATTCTACCAATATGTTGAACATAATGCTACAAGCTTAATTTCTATCGACGATATATCTAATGAAGCCAACAATGTTGTAAACCTATTTGATCAACCTAATCTTGTTAGACCTTAAGAAGCACACATACAAATGAGAGGGGGGTAAATCAATTGTGCCACAATCTCACCAAACTTTAATCATCTTATAAACTTTATTCATAGATTTGAATGATAAACATGAAAGCAAGATCTCAACACAATAGCAGCGCATAACACCAAGATTTTTTACATGGAACCCCTATTAGGGGAAAAACCATTGTGGGGATGAAACCCATAGGATGAGTGCACTTAGTGATACATTTTTGGAAATAATGGGAAGTGTGTACTGAGAGGGGAGGGGTGAATTAGTACCTCTAAATTTTTTATCTCTTTTTAACCTTTATCCATTGTGTAATCAATTGTATAACTAACCATCTATTCTATACTATCTTTGTGTAAGATATATCAATTTATCAACTTAATCAAACATGTAAAAATTCATGAAAGTAATTGACACATAACACAAGATATGGTAACACAAAAAACCCCTGTTAGAAGGTAAAAACTGTGGTGGGGATGGCACCCACAAAATCTTCACTATCTGTAGATTGGAAGGGGTCGGTTAAGGCTTACAATTTGATCACTTCTAATGATCTACCATGTTAGGAGTATTATGTGGAGATTGGTTAAGGTCTACTCTGTTAAGAGCTTTAGAAAAATTGTTTAGTGTGCACTTAGTTAAGATATTTACAATATGATTGTTAAATCCACCTTTCTTGAAAGGATTTCTTCTATTTGCTACACTTGTTAGAATATAGACAAAAATACTCATTGACCTAAGTGTATGAAATCTAACAATTGTTGATTACAGATCCATTACAAATCACATGTATAAATGTATCACCTAGTATGATTGATTAATAACTCTGTTGCTCGGTAGCCTCTATTCTTGGTTCTTGATAACCAAATTTATCTTTTGTTCTTCTGCTTCTTGAAACTCTCAGTCTAATCCATAGATGTGCTCATAGGCTACATTCATCCTTACATCCTTGTCTAAGAATGATTACAACATCTATTTACAACAATAGATTGACCTAATTTAGTTTCATGTATTACAAAACTAACTCTATGATCAAAGGTTTACAACTTGACCTTGATCTCCTAGTATGCATGTTATTAATCAGTTAGACTGATTAAAACAATTACAATAATGTTGCTTGTCCCTTAAGTAATGGTTTTAAAAAAAACTCTATAAATAGAACTTAAGTGTTTTATCTGACGTGGAAGTTAGATCCACTTTTCTCAGGATGTAACTGACTTTTGATGTCTGATGCTCGATTTTCTCTGAAATCAGTTTGACTATCTTTTGGTGTTACTTGCTTAACTGTCTATCAGGTTCCTCTATTTCTGTTGTCTCAGTTTGCACTGTATTGTACTCGTCGAGTTCCACTGTCAATTTGCTCCTATCGGGTTCCTCTTTATCATGTTTAGGTTGCACTTTCGATTAACACTGCAAAACTGTGTCGTCAGTTTTCTCCTTGCTTAAAATTTTTAGATTGAACTGAAAACCTGACTTTTGGTGTAGTGTAATCGATGGTTTATCACAATTATTTTCTCTTTGTATACTAATGGAAAAACTCTATGCCATCAATCTCCCCCTTTGACATTAGTATGAAAAACTGATATGTACAGAATACTAACAAAGTTTATAGTATGTACACCATGTATATTACCTTAGTCATTTCATGACTCCCCCTATGCATATGTCGGTATAGTATATGTGTATGTACACTTTATCTTTATACTATCTTTTCCTTTTGTGCTATATATTCCTTTTTTATTTGTACATCCTTTTCCCATTTTACTATATGCTCTGTAGATATCATCATTATCCTTTTCCACCTTTTTTGATAGTAAGAGAAAAGGTGTCTACCTATAGCTTATAAAAAATATGAGTATGTGATGCAGAGTGCACTGTAAGAAGACCTAGATAGGCTCTCACTTATTGTTACCACTTCAAACTCCCAATTTAGACACCCTAATTCCACAAATGCCTTCCTAGGGCATTTATTGACTTGCCTAAGAAGCCAACTCACTTCTTCTATCACAACTTTTACCTCCAAGCTAAGATCCAATTCTCTGCAATATCTCCTTTAGGGACACTTTCCCTAAACCAAGCTAAAGATGTACATAACTTCACCAGAGGCTTAGACCAACAAACCTAGGTGATGGAAGGATTTTTTTAGACCCCAAGAGTAGAGAATCCACCAATGGATTCAGTCTTGCAGACCCAAGGATGGTCAAACATTAAATGGCCTAGAATTCCTTGTAGCCCTATCCAAAGGGTTTTTTGAGCATAAATTCAACTACATAAGGATCTAATTGATCTGATTAGGTTTCTATACACCCTTTATGGAGTTTTGAAACCTCCCAAATCCTTAGCACTTAACTCCACTCCTGCACCACTAAACTCTTGCAAAACTCGCAGACCTAATTAGCTAGGTTAGGCTTAGATTGCTAAGAAAGTGGTCTAAGGTGGGTTCAAAGAATGAATACAAGGGCTTAGAAAGATTCCTCTACCCCAAAATGGTCTATAACCACCATTATTTCTATCTTCCCAATCATATATTGCACATGCATGTGACTGTACTAAAGAACCAGACTAATTACATAGAGATAATTAGCCTAGGGTTTTGTCTCAAAAATCATAGAACTAACACTGAGCCTATGAGCCTTAGGAATATTAAAGAGAATGATCCTAAATTGTATTCCCCAAGTGGCCGAGCAGATCCATTGGTTACATCCCAAATTAGGATCACATCTTTGGAGCAGGCCCAGTAAACCTTGGTTTCTCAGACAATGAGCAAGTAAAATCTCTAACTCCCATGAAACTTCACAAAAACAAATCAAACCAACTAGAATGTTGAATTAACTCAAATAATAAAAAATCTCTACAAGTGGATCCACAAGATGAATTCGTACCAGGTCATACACTATCAAAATGACTTAGAAAACTCTTCTATTTCCTTCTTTGAACATCAAGCTCTGTACATAGTAAACTCTAAAATTCCTAGAAGGAATGAGAACATCTAATACCATCATCATGGAATTACAGATGCTCCAAGAAGTTGGTGTGGTTGGTTACAATTGAGTTGTCATTATTCGAGCAACATTTTGCAAAAGTTGCCCATGCAACATTTTGCAAAAGGCAACTTTTTGGCAAAACTTGACAAAATTACTAATTTGAGAAAATGCCAACCTTACCAACCTCCAAGGGTGTGGGAGAGGTCCAAAACATGTCAAGAGCCTATTCTAAGGTCTGAAAGAGCAAACTCCTAACTAAACTAAAAAATCACCAAAAGGGACTAACATGGTCTAACATGGTTTCAGGAACCCATAGGTTTATAACTTACCTTAGGGTCCTTCACATTACATAGTATACCCACACATGAACACACTAGGGTGATCCAAAGGATTCACCTTATTACAAACACTTAAGCATAAAAATAGGAACTTTAGGAGGTGCCCTACACCATACTCCCCATGTAAAAAGTAACTCAAGTCTCTTGAGTTGGGAGGTCTTCAAGTGGATAGCTTGTCTTCTGAATGTTTTCAGGGGTCATCTAGGTAGCATATTCAATGGATTGGGCTTTCCATTTGACTAAGTATTCATAGTAAGTGCCTCTCCTAGTTTTCTTGTTCACTCTCTTATCTAGGATGTTTTCAATCTTAGGAGGAGTTGCTTTGGGCATGTCCTTGAGTGGTTGGAGTGTAGGAGGCTCTGGAGTACCTGCAAGATCATCAGTACTAACACCACCTTTGTAAGCATAGATATCTACAACATTGAAAATAGGTGATAAGCCAATGTGAGAAGTTAGATCAATCTTATAGGCATTGTTGCCACATTTCTTCAGAATCTTGAAGGGGCCAAACTTTTTCATCATAAGCTTTGTGTATTTTTCTTTGGGTAGTCTCTCATTCTTGAGGTGAATCATCACCAAATCTCCCACTTTGAACTGTAAGTCTCTCCTCTTTTTGTCAGCCTGTGCTTTGTATTTCTCAGTGGTATGTTGCATTTTGGTCTACACTTGGTCATGGATGTTCTTCATCACTTCAGCAAAGTCTTCTTCTAGTGCGCTTCTTTTGTCCATGTCTTTGATATCTCTAAGTTCCAATACCCCTCTAGGGTGAGTGTCATATACAATCTGAAATGGAGTTAGACTAGTACTCCTATTGACTAAATCATTGAAGGAGAATTTTGCTTGTGCTATAATAGTATCCCAACTAGCTCCCTGTTCTTGTGTGAGGCATCTTAAAAGGCTACCAAGGGACCTATTTATGAATTTTTTCTGCCCATTAGACTATTGGGTGATATGCAAATGATAGAGAAACATTTGTTCCTAGTTTTCTCCATAGTGTTCTCCAAAAATGGCCTAAAAACTTAGGATCCCTATCTGATATGATTGACAGTGGTAGTCCATGAAGTCTTACAACTTCTTTGAAGATAAATCCTTCTATGTGAGATACATCATGATTTGTTCTACAAGGGATGAAGTGTGCCATCTTTGAAAATCTGTCAACTACAACATAAATGCTATCAAATCCAGTTTTGGTCTTTGGAAGACCTAGGACAAAGTTCATACTTATTGAATCCCAAGTTTTTGAAGGGACGGGCAAAGGAGTGTACAACCCTACATTGGAGGTGTTTCCTTTGGCTTGTTGGAAAAATGAACAACTTTCCACAAAATCCTTAACATTTGTCTACAATTTGGGCCAGTGGTAGAACCTTCTAACTAGCTCCAATGTTTTATCCACCCCAAAGTGACAAGCTAGGCTTCCACACTGATTTTATTTGATAATGTTCTCCCTCATGGATCCTTTTGGGACACATAATGAACGACCCTTGAAAAGAAGACCATATTGCACAATAAACTCTGAGTAATCAGTGTGGTATCTGTTTGTCATCTTAGTGCAAATTTGGTAAGCCTCTTTGAAATCTTCATCCATAACATACATATCCTTCATGGCATGAACTCCAACACTCTCCAACTAAATGGTTTGGGTGGTTAGGTGTCTCCTACAAAGAGCATCAACAACTTTGTTTACAATTCCTTTCTTATGCTTGATAGAAAATGTATATGACTGTGGAACTCTATCCATTTCACATGTCTGTGACTGAGTTTCTCCTGCCTATTCAAAAAACTAAGTGCATGGTTATCAGTAAAGACTACAAATTCCTTGGGCAACAAATAATGTCTCCATTTCCTAAGTGATTGAACCATTGCATACATTTCAAGATCATAAGTAGAGTATTTTTGCTTAGCTTCATTGAGCTTCTCACTGAAAAAGGCAAATGGTCTCCCTTCTTGGCTCAAGACTCCCCCAATGGCTTTATTTCTTGCATCACATTCCACTGTAAACACCTTGTAGAAATCTGGTAGAACAAAGATAGGCTACTCTGCAATCTTTTTCTTCAAAAACTCAAAGGACTCATTAGCTTCATTAATCCATGAAAATATGCATTTTCTTCCACCTTTAATGGTGTTGATAATGGGAGCACATATGCCACTAAAATTTCTAATGAATTTCCTATAAAAGCTACTTAAACCATGGAAACTCTTTACCTCTGAAGGAGTAGTAGGAGGTGTCCAATTGAGGATGGCTTCAACCTTGGAAAGGTCCATCTTGATACTATTCTTGGAGATCACAAAACCTAAGAACACAAGTTCTTCTTGAAGGAATACACACTTCTCTATATTTACCTTCAACTATTCCTCGTGTATTTTTCTCATTACCATGTCCAAATGCTTGAGGTGCTCTTCTCTGCTCCTGCTATAGATCAAAATGTCATCAAGGTATACAACAACAAATTTGTTAAAAAAAATCTTCAAGACTTCATTCATTAGTCTCATAAAAGTGCTTGGAGCATTTGAGAGACCAAAAGGCATCACAAGAAATTTATAGAGGCCTTCTGGGGTTTTGAATGTTGTCTTCCATTCATCTCCACCTTTGATTCTTATCTGATGGTAACCACTCTTGAGATCTATCTTGGAGTAATAATTTGTACTCCCTAAACAGTCCATCAAATCCTCTATTGTAGGCATAGGAAACCTATATCTGATGGTTATCCTATTGATTTCCCTAGAATCTGTACATAGTCTCCATGTGCCTTCTTTCTTGGGTGCTAGGACTGTAGGGATAGCACAAGTACTCACACTTTTCGTAATGAGATCTTTTGACAACAATTCTTCAATCTGCCTTGCTATCTCTTGGTTTTGTTCAGGGTCATCTTATATGCTACTTTGTTTGGAAGAGTGGTCCCTTGTATGAAGTCTATACAATGACTCACCTATCTTTCAGGTGGAAAATATTCTGGTGTACTCTTAGCTATGATACCCTTATACTGGTCCAATAGTGCTTTGACCTCTTTGGGACCTACATACCTAGTAGGGAACTTGACCTTTGGTTTTGTCACTAATATCTTCTTGGGCCTCACTACTAATGCATAACAAGGTGTATCCCTTTCTTTTAGTACCTTTATGAACTCTTTCTCTCCTACATGTAAGACACTGCTAGTAACATGTTTTTCTTTTTCACAGTTAGGGAGTGGATTCATCACATACTCAACACTATCCTTAACTATAGTATAGACATTAGACTTTCCATCATGCTTAGCATCTACATCAAATTGTAAAGGCCTACCTAATAACAAATGACATGCATCCATCTCTGTGATATCACATAGAACTCTATCTGTTTACTCCCCTATCTTGAAATCTACCCAAACTTGTTCATTGATGATAGTTTGTTTTTCTTTTGTTAACCAAGAATCTTTATAAGGGAAAGGATGAGGGATTACATGCAGCTTTAACTTAGTGACTAACTCCCTAGATGCAATATTATTAGTGGATCCAGAATCAACTATAACTTTGCATACCTTATTATTCACCTTGCAGCTTGTTCTGAACAATGACTTCCTCTGAGGTGGTTCTATAGAAGTAGGTACTCTTAGGAGTGTCCTTTGCATCATGAGGCATTCTCCTTGTTCTGGATTTGCAGGTCTTGAAGTTGCAGAATGATAGGAGGATACACTTTGACTGTCATCTTCATGGGTGCATTATACTCTTCTATCCCCTCCTTGTCTACTGGTACCACTCTTTTCATGACATCTAAAGGACTGGTGTCCAATTTGATTACAAGTAAAACATTTCCCTGTGAAGACACTAGGTCCTCTTCCACCAAATATCCCTCTATTGTTTGATCTCTTGCCTCTAAAGTTGCCTCTATTATTGTGCTCTCCTTCTGACTCATGGTTACTAAACCCCCCTTGGCTTCTTTGGTATGAACCTCTACCATTGAACCTACCTCTACCTCTGAAATAATTCTCTCTACCTCTGCTATTTTGTTCTCCTCCCCTCTTTTGTTTTTATTCAATTTTAAGTGTCATTTGAAAACACTTATGTACTAATTCAGGGTTGAATAAGATCATTTCATCTTAAATAATATATTTCAGTCCATTTAGGTACCTTGAAAGCTTGTGTTTCCCACTCTCTGAGAATTTGACCTTCAAGGTCATTCTATGAAACTCTTCAGTGTATCCATGCACATCAAGGTCCTTCTACCTGCAATTTTGCAACTTTTTATGGAGGGTGATCTCGTAGTCCTCTGACACAAATTGCTTCTTGACTTCTATCAACATCCTTTTCCATGTTGAGATAGGGTTCCTCTCTTCCTCTATCCTTTCATTTTGTAGAAAATTCCACCAACTTAAGGCAGGGCCTTTCATTTTGGATTTTTCAACTTTGACCTTCCGATTTTCAGAGATATTGTCACATTCAAAATAATTCTCCGAAGCTTCTATCTAATCCATGCATTCTTCAGGATCCATTTTCCCACAAAACATGGAAATGTTTGATTTATGATCTCTCCTTCCAACTCTCTCAAGAGCTTCAAGAATTTTGACTTGCTCTACTGGTATGTTCTTTGTTTCATATTTCTCTATGTCTTCTTCTTCTTCTTCTCCTTCTTCTTCTCCCTCCTCCTTCTCTGTTTGGAGGTCCTTCCACTTATTTTTCTCCTCCTCCATCTTCTTGTTCTTGGCTACTTGTTCTCTGAAAATTTTAGCCAACTCCACATTTGTGATTCTAGTAGGAACTTCCTCTCCTTGATTTTATTCTATTCTGTCACCCATTCTTCAATTCTTCCAAGGTTTTAGCAGGCTCTGATACCACCTGATGTAGAGTGCATTGCAAGAAGACCTAGATGGACTCCCACTCCTTGTTACCACTTCAAACTCCCAATTCAGACACCCTAATTCAAAAAATTTCTTCCTAGGGAATGTATTGACTTGCCTAGAATCCAACTCACTTCTTCTATCACAACTTTTCCCTCCAAGATAAGATCCAATTCTATGTAATATCTCCTTTAGGGACACCTTCCCTAAACTAAGCTAAAGATGTAGAAATATTCACCAAAGGATTAGACCAACAAACCTAGGTGATGGAAGGCTTTGTTTAGACCCCAAGGGTAGAGAATCCACCAATGGATGCAGTCTTGCAGACCCAAGGATGGTCAAACACTTAATGGCCTAGAATTCCTTGCAGCCCTATCCAAAGGCTTTTTTGAGCATAAATTTCAAATAAATAATGATCTAGATGATACAATTAGGTTTCTAGACACCCTTTATGGAGTTTTGAAACCTCCCAAATCCTTATAACTTCACTCCACTCCTGCACCACTAAACTCTTGCAAAACTCAAAGACCTAATTAGCGAGGTTAGGCTTGGATTGCTAAGTAAGTGGTCTAAGATGGGTTCAAAAAATGAATACAAGGGCTTAGAAAACTTCCTCTACCCCAAAATGGGCTAGAAACACCATTATTTTGATCCTCCCAATCATATATTGCACATGCATGTGACTGTACTAAAGAACTAGGCTAATTACATAGAGATAATTAGCCTAGGGCTTTATCTCAAAAATCATAGGACTTACACTAAGCCTCTGAGCCTTAGGAATCTTAAATATCATGATCCTAACTTGTATTCCCCAAGTGGCTGAGTAGATCCACTAGTTACATCCCAAGTTAGGATCACATCTTTGGAGTAGGCCCAGTAAACCCTAGTTTCTTAGACATTGAGCAAGTAAAATATATAACTCCTATGAAACTTCACAAAAACAAATCAAACAAAATGGAATGTTGAATTAACTCAAATCATCAAAAATCTCTACAAGTGGTTCCACAATATGAATCCATACCAGGTCGTACACTGTCTAAATGACTCAGAAAACTCTTATATTTCATTCTCTGAACATCAAGCTCCGTACATAATAAACTCTAACCTTCCTAGAAGGAATGATAACATATAATACCATCATATTTGAATTAAAAATTCTCTAAGAAGTTTGTGTGGTTGGTTACAGTTGAGTTTTCATTCTTTGAGCAACATTTTGCAAAAGTTGCTCATGCAACATTTTGTAAAAAGACAACTTTTTGGCAAAACTTGACAAAATTGCTAATTTGAGAAAATTCCAACCTTAACAACCTCCAAGGGTGTGGGAGAGGTCAAAAAAATTTCAAGAGCCTATTCTAATGTCTTAAACCACAAACTTCTAACTAAACTCAAAAACCACCAAAAGTGACTAACATGGTCTAACATGGTTTCAGGAACCCATAGGTTTATAACTTACCTTAGGGTCCTTCACCTTACATAATAGACCCACACATGCATACACTAGGGTGATCCAAAGGATTCACCTTAGTACAAACACTTAAGCATAAAAATAGGAACTTCAAGAGGTGCCCTGCACCAGTGTGAGGTCTTCATTTCCTCCATCATCTTCTCCCATTTCTCCTTGAGATTCTCAAGAGACATATGCTCCAATGTAATCAATGCATGCATATCGTATATGTTTCCTGATATAGACATCTCAGGGGTGGCAATAAGTTTCCTTGCCAAACTTAGGTGTTGTTGTAGAAGTGTGAGGTTCGGTAATAGTAGAGACTGTATCTCGATAACCTGCTCTCTGAACTGTGATTCAGCTTCCCAAAGTGCTTGTCTTAACCGTTTGATCTCTATGATCTTTTCATAATGCAATTTGACTGCATTTCCATTGGTGGTTATAATTTGTGCACTTGCAATAAGATCAGGATCGATCTTTGCAATCTTGTCATTGTTATCTTTTGTAAATTTATCTAAAGTGCATAGCTTTTGTATTAAGGAAACAACTTCAATAATGATTGGGTTTAATTCATTTGATAACTCTGAAAGCTTTACCTTATTCTCTACCACTTCTTGGCTGATCTTTTTTGTCAATTTGTATTGAAACTTCTATTCTTCTTGCTCCTTAATTGCCTTTTCTGCATCTACATTTTATGTTTTGATGGCTTCAGTGAGGATGACAAGTTGATCTAGAATGGGGGATTTGTGTTCAACATCTATGTCGGAAACTATCTGGCTCAAGATTTCCCTTGTGTTCTCTAGTACCAATGAATCTCAGTGCTGCTTCTTAAGCTTCTCTTGCAAAGCTTTCCTTTGACATATTTCTCCATATTCTTGGAGAGATTAAAAATCTAATGTAGTTGGGTCACATTTTGGTATTTCTATGATTTCATCTAGTGTGACTTCCAACTTGTTCTTCTTTGTTTTCTTCTTCTTCTTCTTCTTCTATGATCCACCTATATGTAGAACCATAGCCAGCTTCTCTGCTTGGTCTGATGTGCTACTTGATGGCTTCTAAGGTGTTGTACCTTTCTCTTGCTACTCGGTGTTTGCCTTTCAGTTGTATGAGGATGTCTCCTTATCAACCTTGGGTCTATCTACAGCTTCACCTTTTGTATCCTTTGGCATGGTATCAACTATGATTCCTCTATATGTATCTCTATTCTTCTATATGTTGTTTTCATGTTATGTTGTACTTGTGCTATTGTTCATAAATGTTTTCCTTGTGTAGTCCGCTTGGATCTGCGACATGGTAGCACTGATTCTTTTTGGTCTCCATGTTGTGGTCCGAAAAGACTCTTCTTCGTAACTCTTGAGTTTTCTTTCCTCCACTGTGATTGTTGTTCTACTTTCTTTGGGGAATGATGTCAATTCATTTGCAATAATATCATATCTATATGTACATGTTATCTTATGATCATACTGACCCCATAGTAGGTAGATCCCTTCTGTGTTCTTTGTATGCTTATGTGATATTTCCCTTGATTTATCTTCGTTTGGGGGCATCTCATAGTGGAAACGTAATCAATAGAGTTGTTTATGTTTCCTTAAAATCCATTGCTCCTTTTAAAGTGTTAGAAATGACTTTAATGTGGGGGCATACGCTCTACTCACCTTTTGCACACACACACACATGTTCAAAATATTTTCAAAACTTAAATTTTTTTTCCTTTATGGATTAAAGACTAATCCTTAAAGCATGGACATTTTACTTTTTAGGATCTCTTGATCCCTCCAATTTAAATTTACATGGATCTCTTGATCCCTCCAGTTTCAATATACAATGTTTTGATCCCTTAAGGTTGGAAGGTGTCCTTAAGAATGGATCTCCCTGATGGGTTGACTAGTGAGTAGCCATATTCACTAGGCAGTTCAACTCTATCTTACCAGTTGTACTTTTTTCTTGTGTGGTTCACAATGGGACATAAGTTATCATTGGGCGAGATAACCATACCCTCTCTCTCTCTTTCTCCTTAACTGGTAATGTCTCTCTTATCATGATCTTAGGGTTGATAAAGACTTAAGTCCCTTGGGGGCTTGAGGATTCCTTTGTCCCTTTTTTATTCTAATAAGATTATCTATTCTTTTTTATCTCCTTTACCAAGAGTTTGTATTGAGTCCATACTCTTGCTAAAGTGGGGGCTAAATGTATAGTCAAAAAATGGAAGCACTTCCATGGTAGACTAGTTTAGCCTTCCGAGTAAGTGGTTTGGGGTCATGTCAAGTGACTTGAATGGGTTCCTGACTTTGATCTGGCTTTATCCCCATGTTTTTCCCCATTTCCACTTTTTCCAACCTATTTCTGGCACCCTAGATTGAGAAAATGAAACTTTGACCTTAGGGTCAAGGTCGACCTCGACCTTGACCTAGGTCACAATCGACCTTTTCCAGGCCCGGGGTTCAAATTTCAAAATCTTAGGGTTTCTGGATGTCGGTCTTTGGAAAAAGTTAATTCCTGCTTTTGGGTCAGCTATTTCAGACTTCGGGACAACAAATCCTCAATTATATTTAACATAGGTCCTCTTCTAGGGGAATGGGTCCAATTAGAATTTAATTCTCCTATGTCGGCCTCTGTAGAATATTGTGCCCTAATTTCATATAAAAGGAAGCTTTCCTCCTCATTTTCTCTAAGCATATTCTAAGCACTAAGACTCTCTAACCACAAGCAAGATTTGAAGCAAGCCAAGTATCCATTGAAGCATCCATCTATTATCAAGCACTTCTCAAGAATCCATTTTCATCAAGGAGATCCATTGGTGGCCATTGAAGGATTCAAGCTCCATGGAGCCCTCTTGTTGAATATTTCTCCATCTACATTCCTCCAAGCCTCTTCCAATTCAAGAACTCATTCAAGATTGGTGTTGAAGATATACAAGCAATTTATTGAAGACATCCTAAATTTTCCATTCTAAATTCTACATCCATTTGGTGCATCCATACTTGTGGATTCAAGGATTCGAATCCTCCACAAGGAATTTTACATGAGCAAGGTGAATTGTTTCATTTAATTTGTTTATTTATGAAATTTTAATTATATATTTGAGGTTAATTCCAAAACCAGGGTTTGACCAAGGAAAACCCCTCCCCCCCAAAAAAAACCTTTTTCTTGCAGGTACAGGTTCGGAACAGAAGATTGGGATGGAGATTCGGATACCCTTTTTTGGCAAACTTCTGAGAACCAAAAATAGAATTTCAATCTGAGACTTTTTAGGTCGATTGTGACCTAGGGCTCAATTGGAAATTCTAACAAATGGTGACATTGAATTGAGGGTACAAATCAGAACTATCTCAGAATATAAAAAGATTTCTCGGTTTTGTCTGTCTCTGCGTTTATATTCTAGATTTGGTCTCAGATTTTTCAGAAACTCAACACAGGCTTCAGAAAATAGCATTCTTCAGATCTGCAATATTTCAAGGTTAGTGCATTTCTTCTATTCAATTCAATTAAGGTTACAATATATGTAAATCTAAAATACATTCAAATTAACAAATCAAACAGGGTACTTAAGATCTTCCTTCCTTATTCTTGTTTCTAAATGTTTGATTCATTTATGCATTAATCCTTCCTTTTGGGTTAATGAACTTGGATCTTTCATTTGCACATCTAAGGATAGAAGGAGAGCACATTATTTACCCCCATAACATATTTAAATGTAAGGTATTTTATGTTAAATGAATCCACATTTCATCAACACAACATTTTCTTCCTTACAGTAACAAAATTTGGAGTAAAATAATCAATCGACCTACTAAGGAGGCAAGCCCCGAACATATCACTATCAATGATGAAAATGTCACAGCAGTAGAAATGGACACTACAGGAAACAAGAATATGGATGTTGCAGATGAGACATGGTCAGACACTACTATGGATAATACTGTTATTGACATCATTGATGATCCTGCAGATGAAATTTAGAAAGATGAAGATGTCACTATTGTCAAGGACCAAACTGACAAACAAGACACCACAATTGATGTTGCACAAGTACACATACCAGGCCAGATGCCATTATTGATTCAAGCAATCAATAAAATCTCACAAAAGGAGAAGAACCCTAAGCCTGATGCAAGCATACTTATACAACAGGTTTGATTCCTTTATCACCTTGCACCAACAAAGTAACAAAGGTCGTATAAAAGATTCTAACAAACATTTAGAAAACACATTACAGGAGAAGCACAGTACAACATGCAAACACAAAAAATGGCTACCATGAAGGGTAAGCCAATCAGGTGCATCGCCTACTCTCCCCATCTCTATTTATGTCATTTAGGGAAGGTGGGAAACTTGCAAGAGGGACTATATCCAATATAGTAGGAATAATAGCCATTTCTAAACAAGGATCCTCTTGAGAATCGTGTTGTTCGATACTAGGTGTAATTTTCAATTGAGTTGAAAGAATATGAGGTAAATTAGTGTTATGATCAATGGTCTCATATTCATCACTAAGATCAATAGGATCATCTAAAGTATCCTCCTCATCAAGATTAATTAAAATGGGATCTAAGATGTGAATAGGATCATCATACTCATTCATCTTAACATCATTGTGAATATTAACTTCTTTCAACACATCAGGCATATGTTGATCGAAAGAAGGTAAAGAATTTCAAAGAAGAGAAGCACGGGCCCTAGCATTAGCTCTACGCTTCTTATGATGTTTGTTAGCAGATTTATTACATTTTTCTTTGTTTGACACATGTGGAGAACTAGGAGGAATAACCACTGATTCCTTCACAGGTTCTGTAAGAGGATTGGGAGGATTCACAGTAGGATGAGAAGTAGTAATAGAGTTAGCAGTAATGGATAAAGGAGGTATAGAATGAGTGGGAAAAAGACCATGGTTAAGATCTATCTGAGGCATGCTTAACTTGACAATCTTGCAATGTTTATAGGCTTGATATGAACGAAAAAGGTTGTCAGGGAGAGGAGGACATGAATTAGGTAATGAGGGCCAAAGGAAATCAAGAGTAGCACAATCTCTAGTCCTAGAAGGGTTATATAAACTATGATTTATCATTTTTACCTCTCCATTATGAATGAACTTAAGACATTTATGAATAGGAGAAGTAATAGCATTCATAACAGTTATCCAAGGAAAACCAAATTTGACTTTAAATTGATTAGATGTAGGAAAAATAATGAAGGTAGTATCTACAACCTTTCCACAGAGTTCAACGGGCAAGTTAATAGAACCAAGTGCAGGATAGAGAAAACCATTACAAGTTTGGATCCATGCATCTGATGGATCATAACATTCACGTTGTAGGCCTTTCATAAAAATATTTTCCTTGGTAATAACATTGATTAAAGATGTGGGATCAACAAGACAACCACGCGTAGTTATCTTATCAATCCTAGCATAAATATAAAGGGGAACATCAGGAGCCTTAATGGTCTCAAAATCATCAAAGGTAATTGAAAGTTCCTAAGGTCATTTATCCTTAATTTGTTTATGAGGTTTAGGTGGAACTTGAAGTTGAGGTGGAGGAAAAGGATCCTGAACAATAGGTTGAGATGCATCCACATGATTAACAATGTCATTAAGATCATCCATCTTTGAATCGTAAACGCTATCCATAGAAGATGGTTGAGCGATGGTATTAGTATCATGTGTAGGTAGAGGATTCGTATAGATTTGAAGGTTTTGATTAGGATGAGATACATATTTTTTCCCATTACCATCAAAATTATCAATAGATAAGGCATTAGAATTTATTAAGTCTTGAACTTTATGCTTTAGAGAATAACATTTTTCAGTATCATGGCCATTCTGGCGATGGCATTGGCAAAAAGATTTAGAATCAAAGGATTTTGAAGCTATGGTAGTAGGAAGGAGAGGTCAAATAGGAGGCAAGGTAATCATATTAGCACTTAACAACCTACTCATAATAGAATGTCAAGATTTAGAGAGATGAGTAAACGTACAATTCATATGGAAAGCAATGGATGCAGAAGTGGCATTGTGAGATGTAACAACAACTTGATCAACAACCGCATTTTTCTATTTATTAATATTGACGTAGTTGTTAGGTTTCTAAAATTTAATAGGATTAGGAGCATTGTCACTCTTATCAACTGGAACAAGAGCCATTGGAGTGTTTCTCTCAAATTGACTCACTTGTAATTGATAATGATGAAGTGTTGCACAAAGTTGTTGAAAAGAGGTAAATTCAGTAAGCATAATCTTATCTCTAATATCCTTTTGTAAATTTGAAATAAAAATGTGTTGAATATCAATATTAGGATTAGGATAAGAAATATGAGCATACAAATGCTTAAATCTACCAATGAAATCAGTCAATTTTTCCTTAATGTTTTGTTTACAATGCATTAAATCAGTTAAGGAAACTTGTAGACCAATGTTATTTTGAAATTGTTGAATGAAGGTATTAGCAAGTTTAGGAAAATAATCAATGGAATAACGAGGTAAAGAACAATATCATTGCAAAGCCTTATCACGAAAGGTTCTAGCAAATAGTTTAGCTAAAATCCTATGGTCATGAATGTTTTAACATAAGTAACAAGATCACCTTTACCATTGTAATTCTCTAGATGAGGCATATCAGCTTGTTGAGGAACAGTAGCATAGATAATGTCTAAAGATAAGGGCTACCCATGTCACATGTAGGAATGCATAACTTGGATTGAGTTAAAGATGCAATTTTTTGTTGTAAGGATGACATAGTCTGAGCCAAACTAATAGTTGTGGAATCATTAGAAGACATAGGTGGCATAGAAACATTAGGAACACTAGGGAAAGTGTAGGAAGCAACAGGAATAGAAGATACAAATGATGGAACATTTGGAACCACATTTAAAAGGGAATTAGTATAGGTAAAAGGTACACTATGGTATGAAGGTTGTGAGGTAGGTAAAGATACCAGTGGAGTTCACTCACAGGAATAGATGAAATTGGGAGAGATGTAGTCATAAAAGGAGGAGTATAAGTAGGAATGCTAGGTAAAGGAACAAAAGAAGGTCCTTCACTAATGATAGGAGGAGTAAATCCTAGATCTTGAGCCTCTTGAGATAAAAGTTTAACATTCAAATGCACAATATGAGTGATACCATGCAAGAAATTAACACCTTGATCACTATCACGAAGGACTTTCTTAAGATCCTCTACAACTTGAATGGAATCTTGATTATGGTTTTCTTGAATAAGCCAATTTCCCATTTTATCAAGTTCGGTTAAAAGTATTTGCACTTGTTCAAGAGGAACTCTTAAAGCATCTTCCTCATCATCAGATGAGTGAGAAGAGTTATTCTCCATAGAAGGATTGGAATCATGAGTATTCAAGTTTTCATCTGGGATACTATAGAAAGGAGAGGAAGATTCAGGATCAAAGGAACCCATGAGTCTACGGCTTCTTCTAACTGGGATACTATAAGTAGGAATAGAAGTGGTAAAGCTCATACACCAATGCAATTCAAATGAACTAATTTAGAAAACAAAGAGTTTGATTTTAATTTTTTGAAAGGGAAATGCAAGAACATATGAGAAAGCTAATCTAATATGCATGAAAGATCTAACATAAAAGATGTAAATCTAACACCAAAAAGAAAGAGTTGTCTATCACGGGTTCACCAAAATGTAAGGAAGAAAATGTTGTGTTGATGAAATGTGGATTCATTTAACATAAAATACCTTACATTTAAATATTTTATGGTGGTAAATAAGATGCTCTCCTTCTATCCTTAGACATGCAAATGAAAGATCCAAGTTGATTAACCCAAAAGGAAGGATTAATGCATTAAACAAGAGTAAGGAAGGAAGATCTTAAGTACCTGGTTTGATTTGTTAATTTGAATGTATTTTAGATTTAGATAGATTAATAACCTTAATTGAAGTGAATAGAAGAAATGCAGTAACCTTGAAATATTGTAGATCTAAAGAATGTTGTTTTCTGAGGCCTATGTTGAGTTTCTGGAAAATCCGAGACCAGATCTAGAATAGAAACATAGAGACGGACAAAACCTAGAAATATTTTTATGTTCTGAGATAGTTTTGATTTGTACCCTCAAGTTAATGTCACCATTTGCTAGAATTTCCAATTGCACCCTAGGTCACAATCAACCTAAAAAGTCTCAGACTAAAATTCTATTTTCGGATCCTAGAAGTTTTTCGAAAAGGGTATCCGAATGTCCACCCCAATCTTTTGTTCTAAACCTGTACCTACAAGAAAAAGGGTTTGTTTGTTAGGGGAGGGGTTTGCCTTGGTCAAACACCGGTTTTGGAATTAACCTCAAATATATAATTGAAATTACAAAAATAAACAAAGTAAATGAAACAATTCACCTTGCTCATGTAAAATTCCTTATGGAGGATTCAAATCCTTGAATCCACAAGTATGGATGCACCAAATGGATGTAGAATGTAGAATGGAAAATGTAGGATGTCTTCAATCAATTTCTTGTAGATCTTAAACACCAATCTTGAATGGGTTCTTAAATTGGAAGAGGCTTGGAGGAATGTATATGGAGAAATCTTCAACAAGAGGGCTCCATGGAGCTTGAATCCTTCAATGGCCACCAATAAATCTCCTTGATGAAAATGGATGCTTGAGAAGTGCTTCAGAATGGATGGATGCTTTAGTGGCTACTTGGCTTGCTTCAAATATTGCTTGTGGTTAGAGAGTCTTAGTGCACAATCTTCTAGAGAGGCCAACATAGGAGAATCAAATTATAATTGGACCCATGCCCCTAGAAGAGGACCTATGTTAAATATAATTTAGGATCTGTTGTCCCGAAGTTTGAAACAGCCGACCCAGAAGCAGTAATTAAATTTTTCCAAAGATGGACATCTGGAAACCCTGAGATTCTAAAATTTGAATCCCAGGCCTTGAAAAGGTTGATTGTGACCTAGGTAAAGGTCGAGGTCGACCTTGACCCAAAAAGGTTGACCTTGACCATGAGGTCAAAGTTCCAGTTTCTCAGTCTGGGGTGCCAGAAATAGGTTGGAAAAAGTGGAAATGGGGCATAACAGGGGATAAAGCCAGATCAAAGTAAGGAACCCATTCAAGGAACTTGAAATAACCCCAAACCACTTACTCAGAAGGCTAAACCAGTCTACCATGGAAGTGCTTCCATTTTATGACTATACAGTTACTATCCTTTTCTAGCTCTATAAGCTTTCCATGTAGAACTTTGTAAGCTTTCATTTTGGGTGAGAACTCCTTTGTATGTTTCTCCATCATCTCCTGGATTTATTCCATTTTTTATTTGGGAGGCATAAGAGAAACTAGGACTCTTTCCCTTATCTCCTTTTCATTCTTCAATGCATAAGTCCATCTGGCAGATAACCTTTCATGTAGTTCTTTAGGCATTTTGTCATCAAATTGTACTGGTACATATTTAAAGTTTATCATTTCTTTTATCAGTGCTTCCTCAATCGTGTTCAGATGATCAGGCTCTAATGTTAGCCACTTTCTTACCTTGGTGTTGCTTAAGCCACCTCTTTTTGCAATTGAATCACATATCTCATCAATAGTTTCAGGAATCTTGGTCTTTTCTGTTGGACAGATTCATCTTACTTTATGTCCTCCATGTCTTCCTTATCCTCCTTGGTGCTTTGGATTGTTTAGTTTGAGGTTTTCTCTTATATGTCCTCACTTGACCTTTCTTTATAGGTGAAGGACTTGCATCCTTAGCTATTTTTCTCCTTGTCCTTGTTGCAGCTGTAGTCCTAGGCTTCTTAGCTGGTGGAGGTAATGTTGTATCTGACTCTGTTGACTCTTAGTCACTCTCCTTCTCAGCTTCACCGACGGGTGACTGTCCCTCAGTTTCTTCTATCTTTTCAGTTTCTTCTTCTATTACCGACAACCTTTTCTTCAAATTCTTGACCATCTTGTCTTTCTTTATATCAATCTTCTTTACAACCAAGCCAGTTTTAATCCTTTTATTTGGCTTCTTCATAAGTTCCAAACTTAGGTTGTGTTTTGTCTAATGGCTCATTTATCAATGCATCAATTGCATTAGATGCTTTATCTATGTTTACCTCATAGTCAAGTAGAGATAGCCATGCTATCCTTGGTACAACTGAATTGATGTATGTGTAGTCAGTGTCTACCATAAAACATATATCAATCTTGAATTTTTCAATTAGTTGTTGTGGGATCCTTAGTATCTTCTGCATTCTCTCCTTGAATCCAGAAAAGTATTCATCCATTACTGACTCAAAATTATCTCCTAGTGATTTGATAAACTCACTAATCTGTATGGTGACTGGTCTTGTAGTGTCCCATTGCACATTACCTATGGATGGGAAAGATTCTTGGAAATATAAGAATATGCACATGATAAGTGAACCAAACTTACATGAATTTGACTTAGCATTTTTTTATTGTCTTCAAGTTCTCTTCTAGCTGTTTGAGTAGAAGTTCTAATAGATTCAATTGAATTCCCTTCTTGACAATCTTGTATGTTGTATCCACTGCTCTAGATGCAATGTTGTTCATCCTGCTAGCCTGAAAGAACTTTTATCCTAAGACACATGCTCCAAATTTTAGTTCATCATCAGTAATGGTGGATACCTTAAGTCCTCTTCCATCACATTTAGCTCATGTGTTCTTCTCAATGTCAACTTTAGGTGGGTGCTTCAATGCCTTTACCTTATCAGTTATTGGATAACCGATAACATCATGTATAACATCTCTTGTTATCATTTTATGCTCATCCAACCATAGCTTTTGGTCATGTATCCTACTTAGTACTAACCGAATCCATTCAGTCTTGAATTCCTTTCGGAACCATAGGGCATTTGTGCTCCCTTTTAATTCGATGTGTTAGTGCTCTTCTTTAATAGTGCCATCATCATTACAAAGATTCTTGAAAGCTTGATCAACTTCTAGGTATCCAATCTTTGCTATCTTGCAGTGAATATATGCTCGCACGTCTTTGATGAGAAAAACCCCAGCTGGTATTCTTGAGAATGCTCCAGCATTTTTAGGTTGTGAGGCAACCTCTGGACATATCTTATAATGTGGTTCCTCACAGGTTGAGTTCTTGATAAGATTGATCTTGTTCTTCTTAACACTCTTGAGCTTAACGGTTCTTGATATCGTGGCCATTGTTTATGAAATTAGGGTTTTTCTGTAAATGATAAACAAAGTTCTCATCTTGTGCTAGTACTTCATTTTCTCCTTTATAGCTGTAAGTGATCTACTTGGAGTTTTGTTAACTTGGTTGGAGTCGCTTTGCAATGCTGTGGCTCCGTGCTCAATTTTTGCTCTTGTCACTTCACTCTAATCGCTAGTGAGAATGAAACCCTTCTGTTGTCTATTTATAGACTTTTCCCTAAGTTGAGTCATTAATGCTCAACCACTCCTTGGTGTGTGAAGATAGAGTCATCGAGTGAAACACTAACTTCTCTTTCGGTGATAACATGATGCTTTAGGGCAGTCGTTTAACTTTTTTTGTTTACCGATGGATTTTGGTGTATGGCGAAGACAACTTTGTCAACTCACATGATTACCAATGGATCTCAGTTTACACTACAAACTTTAGCTTTTATGTGTTAACCGATGATTTTTGGTAAGTGTAGACAACTTGGTTTTGTAAGTACAATGATGCATTTTGGTATGTATTGACCGATAGGATAGTTTTCACAGAATCACAACAAGTAATACCATAGTGCATCTTTAATCATGCTAATTTTTCATTTCAACTATGTATAATGGAACTGATGCAAAATATAACTTGGTATAATGTAGTTCCATACTTCTTTTTCTTAGGTGGGGGTGGTGATGTCACCAGATCCATTGGATAAGGTGTCACCATTTGCATTGCTCGGTCCAGCTTCATCAGTGTTTGTAGCTTTTCTCCACATTTTTTTTCTCATCTTCCTAATGTCTTCAATGATGTTTCCATTGGCAAAGGTGTTGGTTTCTGTCATTTAGTCTCTGCAGTCTTTCTTGAGATGACCAACTTTATGACAGTGTAAACATGTCATTCCGGGGTTAGTCCAGCCTCTATACTTTCTTGTCCATTGTCTCATATAGTTTGCAGCAATGTGACCAAATCTTCTACATGTGTAGTTTGTCCATGTATTGTAATCCCATACACATTGGTTATTGACTCTTTTTGGTTGATAGGCAGTTTCTTGACCTTTAGGCTTCCATGCTTGCCTTTTCTTTTTCCAGCATTGGAGAGTTGTGTGCCCATGCATTTTGCAAGTAGGAAAGTATTTGTCCATGTAGGTTTCCTTCTTAGGTTGTTTCATCTCAGATTTACATTCATATGCTTTATGTCCTTTCTTGTTACATTTATAACAATTTCCTATGAATGAAGGTGTGGATTTAGGAATACATTTCAATTTGCTCTTACAGACATTTGATGTGTGGCCTTACTTTCCACAGTGATTGCATGTCAGCTTTCTTTGTCTTGGATTTTCATAGACATTCTTTGGATCAGATTGATTAGGTGATTCCTCATTCTCGGTATAGCCTAGTCTGGTGTTGTTGTTGGATCTCCTTTGTCCATCAAGAAAATCATCCTTCCTTTTATTGCTTTCTTCAGCTCTCTTGATTTTTTCATTGTGGTGTTGCTAAATTCTTAATTCTTGTTTCAGCTTTTCATTTTCTTCTCTTAGCTCACCCATAGCTTCTATTCTTTCAATGAGTTCTGTATTCATTCTGTTTGCCTCTTGACTCATAAGAATAATTTGATTTGTAATCTCATGGTGATTTTCTGTAAGTCTTTTTTATTTTTGACTCTTTCTCTTGTAGCTTTTCAGTAATCTTCCTTCTATCATCAATAGCTAGTGTTCTCTCTTGCTTAGCTTTTCTAGCATTGTTCATGACATCAATCATTCTTACCATCTATGTCTCTTGACCGATTTTTAGAGATTTCACTTGTCCAGCTAGATTTTGATTGATTTCATTTAATCTTGTGATGCTTTCTTCTGATGTGTCTGATGCTTTGCTTGTAGTAGATCCTGAAGACTCAAATAGATATGGTATCTCTTCTTCATGGTAATCTGTTTCATTACAGTGAGATGCCATAATATTTATTTCATCTAACAATTGTCTCATCTTGATTCTACCTTCTTTGTACTGCTCATAGAAGATCTGAATTTCTAGCTTCTGATTCTCAATACTCTTGTCAAGTCTGTACTTCTCCATTGTATGATCTTTTCTCTTAAGTCTTTAAAATTTCCAAATAAGAGTTCTAGCTCTGATACCAATTGTTGGAAACAATGGAAAGTGTGTACTGAGAGGGGAGGGGTGAATCAGTGCCTCTAAAACTTTCATCTCTTTTTAACCTTTATCCATTATGTAATCAATTGTATAACCAACCATTTGTTCTATACTATCTTTGTGTAAGATATATCAATTTATCAACTTAATCAAGCATGTAAACATTCATAGAAACATTCATGAAAGTAATTGACACATAAAACAAGATATGGTAATTCCGAAAACCCCTGTTAGAAGTTAAAAATAGCGGTGGGGATGGCACCCACAAAATCTTCACTATCTGTAGATTGGAAGGGGTCGGTTAAGGCTTACAATTTGATCACTTCTGATGATCTACCCTGTTAGGAGTATTATGTGGAGACTGGTTAAGGTCTACTCTATTAAGATATTTAGCAACATTGTTTAGTGTGCACCCGGTTAATAGATTTACAATAGGATTGTTAAATCCACCTTTCTTGAAAGTATTTCTTCTATTTTCTACACTTGTTAGAATGTAGACAAAGATACTCATTGAATTGAGTGTATGCAATCTAACAATTTTTGATTATAGATCCATTTCAAATCACATGTATAAATATATCACCTAGTGTGATTGATTAATACCTATGTTGCTTGGTAGCCTATGTTCTTGGTTCTTGATAACCAAATTTATCTTTTGTTGTTCTGCTTCTTGAAACTCTTAGTTTGATCCATAGATGTGCTTGTAGGCTACATTCATGCTTACATCCTTGTCTAAGAATGATTACAACATCTATTTATAATAATAGATTGACCTAATTTAGTTTCACGTATTACAAAACTAACTCTATGATCAAAGGTTTACAACTTGACCTTGATCTCCTAGACTGCATGTTATTAATCAGTTAGATTGATTGAAATAATTACAATAATGTTGCTTGTCCCTTAAGTAATGGTTTTAAAACAAAACAAAAATCTATAAATAGAACTTGAGTGTTTGATCTAACGTGGAAGTCAGATCCACTTTTCTCGGGATGTAACTGACTTTTGGTGTCTGATGCTTGGTTTGCTCTGAAATAAGTTTGACTATCTTTTGGTGTTCCTTGTTGAACTGTCTGTCAAGTTCCTCTATTTCTATTCTCTTAGTTTGCATTATATTCTGCTCATTGGGTTCCACTGTTGATTTGCTCCTGTCGAGTTCCTCTTTATCATGTTTAGGTTGCACTTTCAGTTAACATTGTAAAACTGTGTCGTCGATTTTCTCCTTGCTTAACAATTTTGGTTTGAACTGAAAACCTGACTTTCGGTGTAGTGTAACCGATGGTTTATTACAACTATTTTATCTTTGTATACTAATGGAAAAACTTTATGTCATCATAAATAATGTACCATGTTAAGAGTATTACAAAAGGGGAATGCACATGCATTCAAGAACACTTCCTAGATCTCACTACTCAATCACAATTACAAGGCTCACTGCCTTACAACACGATACGATTACAAATCAAGGAGGACTTAGAGTCCAAACACATGAACTAATTGATGACATCTATTATGCCAAAATAGTTCCAATGAAGCGCACAGATCTCTAACTTATTTTAGATTCCATTCATACCTCTTCATACAACATCATGTATATCTTTTGTCCATACATCTTTATCTCTCTATCATACTTCACAAAATCAAATGATTACATTCATATATCATGTATATCTTTTGTCCATACATCTTTATCTCTCTATCATAATTCACAACATCAAATGATTACATTCATATATATAATTCATCAACTCATCTCAATTAGGTCAGTCAAGGACCTAATTGCCAATAATAAATAAATTACAATTCAATCCTCAATGTGATCCATTGAATGTTAGCCAGGACATTACAATGATCTATATCAACATGCTCAAATCCACTAATCACGCTATAAACTTTCACATCATGTTACATCATTAGGTTGTCTTAAGATGAAATGTAAAACATGAACATGTTACATGAAAAATCATGCAACTTGATCACTTCATCCAATGTGAGCCAACAACATGATCAAGAAACATCAACAAGAAATGTCATGTACCTCAACAACCTTAGCATCAACATGATCTCAAGATATAAATCCATCTCTGCACTATTCATCAACAACAATATCTGCAACTTCTATTTCTCAAGAAATATAGCTTTCTAGTAACCAAATCATGAACCATTTGAGTTGGGGACACATATGCATGTCCCAAACTCACTACCAGGTTAGAAATAACCAACTCTTCAACATCGATCTATACCAATCCAATATTGAAACTTTGTCTCTTCCTGAACAACTAAAATACTAGTGTCTAGTAAATCAGTCATAACTCTCTCAAATCATCACTCTAATTTATGTGAACTGACATTCATTAGCTATAAACACCTCTAAACATAACTATACGATCACAGTTGTAGATCTTTTGTGTAGTATCTGTACCAAGCAATTCAACCTCACTGAACATATCAGGAACATTGTCTTCAATAGTAGAAGTATGTTGACATCAATGACAAAACATTAATATCAACATATATGCATAATTTGAACATCTCAACAATATCCAGCAATCTCCCCCTTTGGCATTGATGGAAACATATGATGTGAAAATTTTAATCAATGCACAAAGAAATAATACCAATAGAAATATCGGCAATATCCATAATATGACATCTCTCTCCCTTATAGTCTCATATAGAATATCTCTCCTCAAAGCTCAAATATTTTTCACATGAATATCTCTCCCCCTTTGACATCAATGGAAAATTCACAATGAATGCACTAAGTCATAGAGGTATAAAATATGAACTACACAACTCATGAAAGACTTACCACACACTACTCCCCCTAAGGAGAAACCACCAAAACATCAATCTAGAAGAATAATAGCTCTGTAAGCATGCTAGACTGATGCATCTCAATGCATCTCTAGCTCTAATCAGGAGGGGAAATCACCCGAAGCTTATCTTAGAGATACTCAAAAGTATCCTTTGGCAAGGGCTTCGTAAATATATCCATAATCTATTATTTAGTAGATATATACTCCAATCTAGCTTCTTTCTCACTGACTCTATCTCTTAAGAAATGATAATTGATAGAAATATGCTTTGCCTTTGAATGCAACACAAGGTTCTTTGAAATATTGATAGAACTTGAATTATCACAGTATATAGTAATAGACTTGTCAATAGTTACCCTGATATCTTTCAATATTTGTTTCATCCATGCCACTTGTGTACAATTAACAATAGCAACAAAATACTCAACTTCAGCAGTAGATTGTGATATACAATTTTGTTTCTTACTTGTCCATGAAACTAATCTCTTACCCAAAAAGAATGCTCCACTACTAGTGCTCTTCCTATCATCCACATTACCTGCCCAATCAAAATCAGTATATGCACATAGTGTGAAATCATCATTTTTACCATACCATAAGACATAATCAGTTGTTCCCTTGAAGTATTTGAGCATCCTCTTAACAACAATAACATGTGATTCCTTCGGTTCTTATTGAAATCTAGCAATAATGCAAACAACATTCATAATGTCTGGTCTAGTTTGTGTTAAATATAACAGTCCACTGATCATTGATTTGTATCTGGTCTTCTTTGCATTTTGTGTATCATTGATATTTTTCAATTTACAACCAGTAATCGTAGGAGTACTAGCAGGTTTTGAATCTTCCATACCAATTTTTTTTAAAAACTCTTTCACATACTTAGACTGAGAAATGAAAATACCTTTATCTATTTTTGTAATTTGTAGTCCAAGAAAGAATTGCATCTCACCTATCATAGACATCTCAAATTCATTTTGCATTTCATCAGAAAAATCATTACTTAGCTTGTCATTTTCACCAAAAATGATATCATCCACAAAGACTTCAACAATCAAAATATTATCATCAACAATTTTGAAGTACAAGCTACTGTAGGTAGTACCTTTATTGAAACCAATATTCAATAAATATTTGTCTAACCTCACATACCGGGCTCTAGGAGCTTGCTTTAGTCCATATAAATCTTTCTTCAATAGGAAAACCATGTCATATTTATTAGTCAAGTAAAATCCATCTGGTTTTTCAATATAGAATTCTTCTTCCAACTCTCCATTCAAAAATTCATACTTAACATCCATCTGATATACTTTGAAATTTTTGTAAGTAGCATATGCAAGAAACATTCTAACAACTTCAATTCTAGCAACAAGAGCAAAAGTTTCATCAAAATCAATACCTTCCGTTTGATAATATCCCTTACAAACAAGTTTGGCTTTGTTCTGAATCACTTCACCATCCTCATTCAATTTGTTTTTGAATACCCATTTAGTACCAATCAAATTATCGTCCACAGGTCTAGGAACAAGAATCTATGTCTTATTCTTCTCAATCTATTCTAATTCTTCTTCCATATATTTTTACCAACTTTCATCTTTGCATGCTTCATCAATAGCTTTAGGTTCAATCTTATAAATCAAACAAATTTTATTTCTAGCAATCCTTCCTCTAGTATGAACACCTTTGTGTCTATCATCAATAATCTGATTCTCTAAATGATTTAGCTTTACATACCTCGGAGTCTTTGGATTTTCATTTGTAGTATACTATTGTGTTTCCAATTCTTCCTCATCTTCGATTTATTCATTATGTTCTACCGATCCATGTTGATTGTGATTCTGATTTTGTGGTTGTACAATATGACTTCCTTCTTCTTCATCTAATTCATAACTACAAGATCTAACTAGTTTCTGAAAACTTTCATCCATTTTCACATTAACACTCTCAATAATCTTTCTCATTCTATGATTTTAACTTTTGTATGCTTTGCTCTTTGTAGAATAACCAAGAAATATTCCTTCATCACTTCTAGGATCAAACTTTTGTAAATATTCATCCCTCTTAATGTAACATTTGCTTCCAAATATTCTAAAATACTTTACAATAGGAATATGACCATACCAAAGTTCATAAGGAGTCTTACTAGTATCATGCTTGATTTGAACTCGATTAAGTGTGTAAACAACAGTTCTAACAACTTTTCTCCAATAGATCTGTGAAATATTTCCTTCAATCATTATTGTCCTTGCAGTGTCAAGAATTGATCTATTTCTTCTCTCTGTAATTTCATTCTACTGTGGGGTCCTTGGAGCAGACATATGTCTCTTTATTCCATGTTCTTCATAGTATGCATCAAATTCTCTAGATGTAAACTCTCCACCTCTGTCAAATCTCAAAAATTTCATCTTCAAGCCTATCTCAGTTTCAACCATAGCTCTAAAGATCTTGAATTTGTCAAATGCTTCAAACTTTTCTTTCAAAAATGTGACCCACATCATCCTTGAATAATCATTGACAAATATAATAAATTATCTATCTCCATAGTAATTTCTTGTTCTAGTAGGTCCACATAAATTAATATGTACCAAATCTAGCAATCCATTTGAAGAATAGGTCTTACTTTTGAAAGAAAATTTAGTTATCTTTTCCAATTGACATTCTTTACACATCACATTATCAGGCTTCAACAATCTAGGCAAATCTCTTACAACATTTTTAGTGCTAATCTTCACAATGTTATCAAAGTTTACATGACAAAATCTCTTATGTCACAACCAACTTTCATCAACCTTCATAATCAAACACTTATTCTCTGAATTGTTCAAATGAAATACATTAACTCTTGTCTTTATACCTGATGCAATATCAATTCCAGTGCTTCCAATGGTTTTACACATTCCATTCTTGAATTCCAAGTGATATCCCTTGTCAACTAACCGTCCAACACTCAAAAGATTATGCTTTAAACCCTCAACATATAAAACATCAATATTATTCTTACCATCAAGTGTAATTAAACCTCTTCCTTTGATCAAACATGGAGCATTGTTACCAAATGTAACAACACCACCATCATAATCTTCAAGCTTCAAAAATTTCATTTTGTCTTCAGTCATGTGATGTGAACTCCCACTGTCAGTAACCCAGTTATCTTTCTTATCCACATGCAAAACCAAGGCTTTCTCTTCATTAGGATTCTCATCTTTAATAGCAATGAATACAATCTCATCTTCACTTTTCTCATATTCATCACCAATTCTTCCTTGATTAGCAACATAGTAGCATTTCTTTTGAAATTTATGTCTCAACTTCTTGTGCTTGTACTTAGGCTCTTTGTTGGGACATCTAGAAGAAATGTGACCAATCTTATTACATAAAAAAATTTCAAATGCAACTTTCCTTCATACTTACCAGATCCCTTAGGTAGATTCTTTGCAAATAGGGCTTGAAGCTCTTCAAGCTCTCTTTCCTCTTTCTCAAAATTTTCCCATTCCTTAGCATATTTACCAAGCTTAGATGAACTTTCACCAGGGTCATATCTTTGCTTATCCTTAGAAATATAAACTTTAAATGCAAATTCAACTTTAGGAAATTTATCTCCAAATTCACTCATTTCAAAAGAAAATAACTTACCAACCAATGTATCTATTGTCATAGTAGACATTGTTCTAATTTCTTCAATAGTAGCAAGTTTATGATTGTAAGCAGGAGGCAAGGGTCTGAGAATTTTAGAAACTTTCTCATCTTCCTCCAATTTTCCACCAGCACATATAATTCCACAAAAAAATTTAAGATATTTTAATCACATACATAGTAATGTTCTCATCTTGGCTCATCCTTAATGCTTCATATCTTCCTCTTAGGCTTTGTGGTTTCACTTGCTTCACAAACTTGTCTCCTTCATATAATGTCTCTAGCTTTCCCAAACTTGATGTGTAGTCTCCAATACTAGATATTTTTATACTCAGCATCTGATAAGGCACTCTTCAAGACTTCATAAGCTCTAATATTCATCTCATATTATTTCTTCTCATCAAGATTCACGGTAGAAAGATCACCAGGAGGCTTGTAATTATTCTTTGTAACTGTCCAATGTTCTTCACCAAGACATCTCAAGTGTGTAATCACTCGGTCCTTCCATATAGTATAATTTGTTCCTTCAAATCTTGGACTATCCTTATTAAAGGTTGACATCCTAGATCTCCTCAAGTGGTCAAGCTTCTCAAAGAGGACACTATCTCCGATACTAATTGTTATCCCTTAAGAAGCACACACACAACTGAGAGGGGGGGGGAATCAATTATGCCACAATCTCATCAAACTTTAATCAACTTACAAACTTTTATCATAGATATGAATGATAAACATGAAAGCAAGATCTCAACACAATAGAAACATATAACACCAATATTTTTGACATGGAAACCATGTTAGGGTTAAAACCACGATGGGGATGGAACCCAAAGGATGAATGTACTTAGTGATAAATAATGTACCTTGTTAAGAGTATTACAAAAGGGGAATGCACATGCATTCAGACACACTCCCTAGACCTCACAACTTAATCATAATTACAACAAGGCTCACTGACTTACAAAACAATCTGATTAAAAATCAAGGAGGGTGTACATTCCAAACATACAAACTGATTGATAACATCTATTATGCCAAAATAGTTCCAATGAAGTGCACAAATATCTTACTTATTTAAAATTCCACTCATACCTCTTCATACAAAATCATGTATATCTTATGTCCATACATCTGTATCTCTTTATCACACTTCGCAACATCAAATGATTATATTTTTGTATACAATTCATCAACTCATCTCAACTAGGTTATCTAGGGACCTAATTTACAATAATAAATAAATTACAATTCAATCCTCAATGTGATCCATTGAATGTCGGCCAAGACATTACAATGATCCATATCAACATGATCAGATCCACTAATCATGCTCTAAACCTTCACAACACATTACATCATTAGGCCGGCTTCAGACCAAATTAAGAACACCAAGACGTTACATGAAAATCATGCAACCCAACCAATTTAGCCAATGTGAGCCAACAACATGATTAGAACATGATCAAGAAACATCAACAAGCAACAAGTACCTCAAAAACCTTAGCAATAACATGATCTTAAGTGTTGGAATAATGATACATTTGGCATCAGTGAATGCACTTAGTGAAAACACTTATTCGGTTTTGAATGCTTACCGAGCTCATCACTCAGCCCACAGCCTATACCGAGCATTCAGCAAAGCTC
>MU225912.1:278308-308522 GCA_018584345.1 Thuja plicata
AAATAAATTAAAAATTTATTTAAAAGGGGATTTATGGAGGGTAATGCATTAATAAAATTAATACATCAAGAAGAGTAGTATTTAAATTAAATTTAAATACTAAAGGAAGTGAATCATATTTAACTAAATAAATTTAATTAAATAGATAGAAGAATATAACAGATATAATTAATTAAAATTAATTATAGTGCTATGGGAATATTAATTAAATTAATATAAGGATGATTTTGGACGTCTACAGTCTAACCCAGTTATACCATGAATCAACTGACTACAAATCTTTACAGGTTGCTTTCCTATCCAGATGAATTGATCATGTACTCTGCTAAGTAAAATTTTGATCCATTCTTCTTCGCTAAAATCATATAATTCTAATATTTTCATGATGCTGAGATTGTCTATGTGTTTGAATTCATCCTTCACTTTACCATCATCACCTAGCATATCTTCCAATTACGTACTAATCTCATCATCTCCCAATGTGTCATATTTGCAATGAATATATGCCCTAATATCCTCTACGTGCAAGATTTCGTGTGGTGTTAGGGAAAATACTCCTTCAGGGTCATCTTCATAAGACTTAAATGGATGTTTCTTGAATTTATATCTAGGTCAATCTATAACATCATAAATCAATATTGCATCCATAACTTCTGTCTAAGTAGATAGTCTAAATACCTTAAATACGTTGAATTCCAAATTTCCGCTTTGATCAATCATGCAATGCAGCTGCTTGGTAGTCTGATACTCTCTAATCTCTGCTCTCCTTAGTTGCTGCTCTTCAAATGGTGAATAAATAGGAATTTTAGATGTCTTTTATTCAATCTTAAGTGAGAAATGCACATTACCCAATAAAATTTACTTTGTATACTGTCCAGTCAATAAAAAATCTTGCCATCACATAATATGCATCGTCCAATGTTGCACTCTCAAATAGGGGTTCCATAATGTTTGTGAATATTATAGCCAAGATCGCTTGAGCTTAATCCTCAGAATTAGGGGCTGGATATAATTAGGTTTCTTCATCCAATGCTCCCCCTAAGGCCATGATTGGCCATTTAGGTTGATGTAATAGTGTTAGCATCAGGAGAAGATTCAGTAGCATCTATTGTCTCTCCCTGAACCAATATCTCACTTGACTCTTTGACTTTCCATACCTTACCATTGTTGTTATCTTCTGATTTCTTGAAACAATTGTCAAATTCACTTTTGTATTCTGCAAGACTCTTACCATTATTACTGTCATTCCTCTTTGTATTCAAAGGAGGTGGTACTCTTCTCTTGTCTTCTCCATTGTACCTGCAAAACTTTGCTATATGCCCTAGATTGTTGCATTTGTAGCATATAGGAGGAGGTATGTTCTTATTTAATTGTAACTTATAGTACCTTTCAATGTACCCAAGGTTATTACATTTGTAATATGTGTGTTTAACTTTTGATTCTCCTCTGATGTTATCTTGTTTGTATCTAGATTCGTCAGGTTTCCTGCATTCTTCTTTCTTGTGCCCATATGCATGACAATTAAAACAATAACTAGAAAAAGGTTTGAAAGGGGAATTACCTCTGTAATCTCTCTTCATGTGTCCAAACTTGTTACAACCAAAAAATCTACCTTTGAAAGGTCTGATATGTTCTTTAGGTTCTTCAAGAATACGTTTTTCTCCATCAGTCTTCACATCTGGTTTTTCTTCTTGAGTCTTAGAACATTCAGCTTCATTGAAGCCAACACCAGTCATATCTCCTTTAGGTTTCTGTCTATCTCTTTGTTCATAGATCAATTTACTACTCATGTGAAGTCTCTCAATATGTTTCTTTGTCTCACCAAGTTCACCTTTAATGATCTGATTATATTTCTCCAATTCTAAATACCTATTTTTGTAGTGGTCAAGCTCAGTCTTCATTTGTCTCATCAGAATATTAGTATCATTTAAATCTTCATCAATCTTGTCTTTCACATTCTTTTCTTGTTGAATTTATTTAGCCATTATTTCATGATCAAGCTTCAAGGTATTATTCTCTTGTTCAAGTAGCTTTATCTTATCTGAATTATCATTGTTTGAATACTCTTTTATCTGAACCATAAGATCTTGTCTCTAATTTCTGGAAAGTTCAAGCTGATCTTTTAGTTTCTTAATGAATCCCTCAACTCTTCTTAATTGAATCTCAAATCACCATTCTCTACTTTTGATTTGGCAAGCTCTTCAAGTGTTGCTTCAAAGTTCTCTTGTAAACTTACAGAATCCATCTTGATCTCCCTTAAGTTAAACTTTCTTTTCAAGGGCAAAAAACTCTGATACAAATTGTTAGGATTAAGTAATACTGAGAGAGGGGGGGGGGGGGAATCAGTATTACAACACTTTAAATTAAACTTAAACCAATTCCACATAAACCATATGATTGCAAGAATGAAAATAACATAAGAAAATAATACACAACTCATTACACCATTATTTGTTGTCAAGGAAACCTTGGCCAAGGAAAAACCCTAGTGGGGATTGTACCCACAAGCATGCACTAAAGTATAGTCCTTGTTAGGAGACCTATCCCTGTTAGGATCTAAATATTACATAGTACATTTCCTTGTTAAAGGAATAACAACCTTGTTAAACGTATACAATACCATGTTAGGAGTATGCTAAGCTTACAACTCTTACAATCAATACTTCAGAAAAGTATTCTCAGAAATGAACAAAAACAAGCATCTCAAATGTTTAGATAGTTCTAGTTGTAGCTCTCAATATCTGCCAATATATGATCTCTGATCTTCCATCACACATATTCATCCATATACCATACATCTTCGCTTTACAAAATGTTCTTATAAATATGCATTACATCCTTTGGTCGACTCTTAATTACAATACAAAACAAAATAAATACTTATCTAAAAAGTAAATATGATGTCGGTGATCTTGTATTACCAAATTATAGGTAATTCAAAATACCAATCCAACTTAGCATGCTTGGATTCCATCTCATGCTCCCTCAATCGTTGCAACTGTTCAATTTCTCTGTTACACTATTCTATTGTCTTCGCATGTCTTCAAATCTCTCTAACTCTCTATAATCATTACCAAAATCAAATTGATCTTAACTGTAGGTCATACATACATCATAATATCTTCCTCTAAGCTCACTAGTCATTAAACAATATACACAATCTTCATTGTCCAAAACAATGTTGTTATACTGTATTTCTATTTTTATACTTAGTCAATTTTAGAACTGAATCTTGAAAACTATTCTTAACTCGATCATTCTTTCAGATGTATTGCCATAAACGAAAACCACTAAGTGTCTCATATCATACCAAAACATCACTTTCCAACAAGACCGTTGCAACTTGGTGACTAACCGCCATTGCCAACTCTCTAACTATCTTGTTGATTGTCACTATCCCTCACGAGCTCATGACAATGCCACTCGCCAACTAGCCATCTTCTATCACTATCCTCCACAAACTATTAGGACCTTGCAATATCTTTCTCACCAACTTGTGGAAACTAATGTTGACCACCACAAACCTTGCAAGCTCATGACTAACCACTTGATGTCACCATAATGGAACCCACTTGACTTCCAAGTGACTGGCCATCTCATTGTCTTCATCACCACTATGTTCCAATTGGCATGCACTGATTCACTACCAATCCTCCTTGTTGATGCCACATCCCCTTAGGCCCACAAAATATTCTAAGATAACTGTCATCTATCCACCACATGCATGCAAGACTCTTGCCAAAATGTGTCTTTCTTTATGGCACTTCTTATGTGTGCACCGATGTATAAAAATAAAAAGTTACCCCCAGACACAACCAATGTGGGATAAGCCAAACTGAGCATCCCTTGTCCTGTTCACACATTGCCAGATTGCTATAACTTGTGCACCCTCATTGGCATGCTGGGCTCAAACCCTCCTAGGAGCCACATTTACGTCCACATGTCATGACCTCATTAGTAACTAATCATTTTGAAAGCACGATGGCATGCAAAATTGAGCCTGAGAAGAAATTTAATAACACTTCCACATTTGATTCTTTAAAAACTATCAAACCCGATTATTATGTCATAGTAACTCATGAAGCATCGTTAAGTCTTTTGGATATGGATTCTTGATATGGTCTTGGTTATCATCTATTAGCAAAACATGGATTTAATGGAAAAGGATGTGAAAAATATAAACAAGGAACTTGAGTACCCTTAGACAATGATGAAAATGAACAATCTTATGGATTAGGTTTTTACTCCTTATAAGAAGCCACAACTCATTACTCTCAATGTTAACAAAATCTCTTTTGGACCTCTGAAACTTGTGAATCTTCATCTCAATGATTTTGATCAACAATCTTATTTAGATGCCTTTAGTACTTATGATGCTTAGTTGAATTCTTGGGGGCATATGATAATATTCCTCCTTTTCATCACAATAGGAGATTGCCTTATTGCTTGAACAGTGAAGCATACTTCAGGAAATAGATCACTTATATAAATCACCATGATCTCCCTTTGCCTATGGACATTTCTAAAAAAATTAATATTTTGATTATTGATACCATTGATGTGCAAATGGATCCTTATAAAAATGAAAGAGTCATTAAATTTGGAAAATGTCTAGATGAGGATGAACGGAAAGATCATACTTCTCTTCTTCTTCTTAAATTCTCTGATGTATTTGCTTGGACTTATTCTGATACGCCTAATATTTATCCTAAAATTATCACACATAATATAGTCCTTCCTAACACAAAACTGACAAAACAAAAGATACAAAAGATGAATCTCATTATTGCTCTTCTTGTGAAACTTGAAATTTAAAAACTCCTTGATGTTGGCTTTATCTGTCCTATTGATTACTCTCTTTGGATCTCAAACATTGTAGTTGTGTCTAAAGGCGACAATAAAATCTGAATGTGTACTGATTTGTGTGATTTACACAAATCTCCCTTGAAGGATGATTTACCACTCCTAAACATTGACATGATTGTGGATTCAACGGTGGTACATGCTTTATTATCTTTCATGGATGATTTTTTTGGCTATAATCAAAACTTCATTCCTATTCATGATCAATATAAAAATATTTTCATTACTCCTTGGGGAACCTTTTATTAGGTTGTCACACCCTTTGGCTTGAAAAATAGAGAAGCTACATATCAACATGCTATGACTCTTATATTCTATGATTACATTCATAAGATTCTTGAAGATTATGTTGATGAAATTATTTCCAAGTCTATTGCTCGTAAGGATTGTGTGCATATTCTTAGACAAATCTTTTAACAGATGCATAAATATAACATGCACTTGAATCCTCAAAAATGTTATTTTGGTGTAGATAGTGGAAAAGTTCTTTGATTTATTATTTCAAATAGGGGTATTAAAGTTGATATTGAAAATATTGATGCCATTATTAATATGCCACCTCCACAAAACATTTCACAACTTCATAGTTTACAAGGAAAAATACAAACTATTCATTGCTTTGTTTCACATTTGGCAGACTGTATGATTCCTTTTACTTCCTTGTTAAAGAAAGACTCCACTTTCTCTTGGAATAATGAGTGTAAACAAATATTTGAACTACTCAAACAATATCTTGCTAATCCTCCTATCTTTCAACCCACTCAACCTGATCAACCATTCTTTCTGTACACTTCTGCTTCTAACACTTTAGTTGCTATCTTAGCCCAACATGATAAGAATGGAAAAGAGAAACCAGTATATTGTATTAGTCATACTTTGGTGGATTATGAAACTCGGTACACTGTGATATAAAAACAATGTTTAGCTTTAGTTTTTGATTTTCAAAAAATCTGACATTACCTTCTTAGTGCCGAAATTAATGTTGTCATTAAATTTGATCCTTTCAAATATCTCTTCTCAAAAACTCACTTATTAGGATGCTTAGCCAAATGGGTTATGATGCTAAGTGAATTTGATTTAAAGTTTGTTTATCAAAAGGAAATTAAAGGACATGCTTTGACTAATCATCTCATTGAAGCTCCTTCACCAAATTCAACTCCTACTTATATTACTTTTCCTGATGAATTTGTCTTACTTATAGACATCAATGATACATGGAAATTATACTTTTATAGATCTAGATGCAGAACTGAGTTTGGTGCTGGCGTTATTGTTGTATCTCCCTTAAATAAACCTATACCTTTTTCATACTGTCTTAATTTCTCTTGTACTATCAACATTGTGAAATATGAAACTGGACTAAAGGAGGCTTTATCCCTCAAGGTAAAACATATTAAGATCTTTGGAGATTTGCAATTGATTATAAAATAGATTAATGGAACATATCAAGATAAACATACTAACTTGACTCAATATCGTGATTTAGCCTTGAATTTTTTAACTAAATTTTCCTCTCACTCTATTTCAAACCTACCTCACAAAGATAATAGACATGAGAATATCATGGAAAATACAACTTCTCTTATCTCCTTAGAAAACAATCTTGAATCTGCTTAATTTTCTATTTAACTTATCAAACTTATATCCCATTTCACACTAGGATATATTTATCCTATCAAGGACCCTACTAACTATTTAGATCCCATTTAGGCACTATTGGCCCCCCTTACAAAAAATTTGGTCCTAGGGTCCTTATCAAGTGCCTCAGGGCTTTTAATCATTACATTGAATTGGTCATTACAAATGGCCATGATTGGCCTTAAAACATTCCAATTAACCTTCATAGATTCTCTTTAATGCTCCTAAGCACTTTGTGTCTTCATGTATTTGAGCACCCCTGCACCAAAAAACCTGACACAAAGACTAATCCCCACTTATATTTGTAGGCAGAAACCTATAGGAAACACTAATCCCATAGTCCAAGATCAAAGTGCCAACTCAACATGTGAGACGCCAACCTCATCAGAATATTAGAGATAATAAATGCGAACTATCAAGGTTGAAAACATATCTTGGTGTAGGAAAACCATGGCTACAAGGGCCACTTCATGATCCTGTGGCTACTAGGCTCACTATCAAGACCTAAGAAGGAGTTTAAAACCTATGAAGACTACAAGGACCTAAAAGCTCTCAAATCAATTTTAATTTGGGTTATTAGTGCCTATGAAATTTAAGGGAGTCTCTATGTAATGTAAATTTTCCATGATAAGGAAAATGGCCCTATAAGGGTCATTATGTAATAGGAAAGGGGGTTAGTAGTATTTAGTAGGTTTTATGGAGTTAAAAGCATGTAAATGAATTTAATGGTCATGATAAACAATGTAATAAGGAAATAAGGTATATTGGTACCTAAATAGGGAATAAAGCCTTAAGGGATAATTAAGCAAGTCCATAGGTGATAGGGATTTAAGAGTGATAGAAGTATTCAAACAATGTAAGAGGGAGTCATTAGTGTCTAGTTGTCAAGTTTGACAACTTAGTTTTCAACTTGACAACATTCTATACAATTTGTATTAAGACTTCCAAGTCGACAAAAGTTTGTCAACACATGGACAATTGGTTAGGAGATAGTTGCAGTCGGTTTTGACTGCTTCAAGTCAGTTCCAAGGAGGTTATAATAAGTTGACTAGTCTATTAATGATGGATAGAGGTATATTTATATGTAATAGCTTGTGACAAAGAGTGGTGTTTTTGGGTAGTGCAATTTTTGTAAAGTTTTAATCAATAAAATAATGCATATTTTGTGATTCATTGTCTTTTTCGGCTAACAATCATCTTGTTTAGTTATTTTAGTGATGGTATTTATGTCTCTTTGATAAATTATTTATTTTGGATGTTAGATTAGTTACTTAAATCCATTTTTCTATTGGAATCACTTCATTTGATTGAGTAGGGAAAAAGATATCTGCATTTTATTTAAACTTGTCCTAACCCTCCAATAGGGTAACCCGAGAGACAAAAGATGTGATTTCTCTCAGTTTAAACATGGTTCAACCCTCTTATCTTGGGAATGGATGAGGAGGGTGTGTAAATTGAATTACTTGTTGGTTTCAGAGCACCATGCATCGGTTGGCATGTGTTTGATGGCAGGGAAGTGACTGTACAGTCACAATGAGCAATATTCTGTCAGTCATAATTGAAGATTGAAGAATTTTCCACAAAGAAGAAGAAGTTAGTGTCTTTGAGGCATAGAGGAGTGTTGGAGCGAGATTACCCTTCATTTCCAAGGCATTGGAGAAGGTAGGGTGCCCAAGGATAGGGTCAGACCATTAAAAGTTCAGAGTTTGTGAAGACTGTTATAGGTAGGCCAGTGACTTGGTAACTTGTTTTGTTTTGATTAGAAGTTGATTTCAAGGGATCAAATGAATATGGTGGGTGTGTGGAAAAGAGTCTAAGGGGGTGTAGGAAGACCTATATGGTGTCTTATTTTTGGTGCAGGAGCACCCAAAAAGGTCTTGTGAAGATCTTGTGACATTTTGGCTTGTAGGTTGGTTTGGCCAACCACCTAGTGAATAAGGAATACTTATAAAGTCCCATAGTTTATTTAGGGGTGTGTTGAGTTAGGTGTGTTTTGGTTAGGATATTTGGATGTTTCACTAAGATATAGTGTCCAAATATTAGGAAGTCAACCAAACGGTCAAACTTGGGTTTTGATCCCAAAATGGAGTGAAATTTGGGATTTTGGTGTTTTAGGTGTTTGAAGGTCTTACATGATGATTTGAAGCCAACTTGGGTCATTAGACATACTGGAATGGTGAAATGCAAAAAAATGTAAAAGTTGCTCATGACAACTTTTCAATTTTGAAAAGTTGTCATGACAACATTTCCTAAAATTTAGGAAAGGGCTTTAATGGTGCCCAAATCCTGACCTTAGGGTCTAAACATGAAGGGATAACATATATAAGGTGGAAGAAACCCTAAACTAAGGGTTTGTTGTCATTGTGTATAGACTGAGCATTGGAAAGGAGAGTTTTTCACTGTGTTTTGTAACAGAGCTTTGATCCATTCGGTTAGTGGATTGAAAGTAATGAATTAATGCATTGATACTTTGTGTTTTGACATTTAATTACTCACTGTGGCATTGGTTTAGTTATCTAGTGTTATTGGTTAGGTTTTTGTAAATTTTTTCTTTTCTTCTAGTTCATTGTCTGGTTTTGAACCAGTCATGTAAATATGCACCCCACTTGAATTCTCACAGTCAAATATCTATGGCCTCTTGGAATAAAGTAGGGGACTCAATGTAAAATGTATATATGGCTTGTGGATTTTTTTTGTGTAGGGGAAGCAATTTTAACACCAAGCCCTAGGCGAGTGCTAGTGCATTCTAGTTAGGAGCTTGGAAGGAACAGTGACAAGAAAATATTGCTACATGGATTGGATGAAACAAATAAATGGTGTGGGAATGTAGGGAAGTGAGTCATTAATAAGTGGATACAATGAGAAGATTCGAGGAGTTGAATCAGACACTTTGTTCAAGCAAAGAACATAGACTGATGTACATGTTCCCAAAACCTTTAAAAGTAGGGGTTTCTGGAAAATACTATGTACAGACAGAGTGGGGGTCTAAAAATTTGAAATTACTAGAGCCTAGGATAGAAATACAAATAATACATAATTGGTTTGGAGGGGTGTTAAGGGTTTTTGTGAGGAATTCCAAGAAAACCAGTTTCTAGGAGGCCTAATTGACCAAAAAGGCTACAAGGCCTCAAAACAAGAAACCCAAGGACTCGACTAGAAATTTTTTTGAGAGTTCATCCTATTGAGTTGGAAACCATTGAAGGTGACCTAGAAAAGGTCAGGAGACCCATACTAGTAACCAAGAGAGGTTTGGGAGGTTTTGTGGTTCAATGGAGCCTTTGGTGCATAGTTGAATGGAGAAGGGATTAGTGGAAGTTTGAAGTTGGTGGAGATTTCAAAGTGAGAAAGAGGATCATAGAATAATCCTCTAGATAGGGTAGCGAAGGATACCCTGAGAAGGCCCAAAGAGAGGTCTTGATTGGAGAAAGAGTGCTCTTGTGAGTGATCTCCCCACCAATTTCACTTAGGGTTGAGGGGATACATTGTAATGGTTGGTTGTAGTGACTATTTGAGAAGGAGAAGTTGATTGTCATAGTGGACAATAAGTGTGATTTTTGCATTCAAGTGTGGGGATGCATAGTATTTTGTTTGGAGAAGAAATTAAGGCTTGTAGGGGGACATATAGAAGAGTCCTTTTGTGTCAACGAGTTGTAGATCTATAGAGAATGATCTAAGTGGACAGGTCTTTGAAGGGAAGTGAAGTGTGGGTGAATTAGGACAGTTACAACACCATATTGGAAAATATGAATTAATGCATGAGTGGAAGAGTTGAAAGAGTGAAGAATTAAGATGTGGAGTCTAGTGGAGGAGAACATTATTGATTAATCACTGGCCTCTACATTATATCTTCTTCCCAATCTAACTAATGACAACATATAACATATGATCTTCAAACAAACCACATAGAATTATTGAGATGCTACTAACACAACATCACCCACATACTCACACATCAACCACACCTTTCAAATGCACACATCAAAAAATACATCAAGAATGTACCTAAATCAATTATATATGTATTAGAATTATAATTACATTCATATTTTGGCCCAGATTTTATTAGCAAAGTTCGTAGGCTCAACCTACTAGAGGAACCAACCCCTCATTCTTTTAGAGACACAAACCCTTCAATTATTTAGAAGTACTAACCCCTTATTCAACTTTCCACCTTATAAATGTTGCTCCTAAAATGGATAATGGATAACCATTTTCTCTAAAAACTCTCTTCTTAAATTTGCTATTATGGAGACAATGAATCTCTCACAAAATTGGTTACAATCTCCTCATACAACTTTTATAATCATCCAATCATTATGATCACATCCATAAATCTACGATCACAAGTAATTCACTGATTTCCTTCAAGGACTCACTGGTTACCATTCATCATTCATGATTTCATTTCAAGGTGTGACCACTCTTCCATTATATAAGGACTTAATCCATTGTCCCAAGACCTTTGACAACATTATACATCCCTTCTCAATACAAAATAGGGTCACTTCATTGACCAACAAGATTAATTTTTAATTCACACTTCCTTATTACTGTCTACTATCCTAGTGCTCACTTCTTTGTTTAATCACTCATAACCATGACAAAAAGCATTACTGGTGCATGAGCACCATGGCTACAGGGGTCACCATGAATCCCTGATGGAGATCCAAGGAGGGGAGAAGACCAATAATACCATTCATGGTCACTTTTTAATTTCATATGACCTATAAGGTCCTAAAAGATATAATTTGGCCATTAGAGCCACCAAATCTTGTACAATGCACTAAAGTGCCTAAAAATGTAATGTTTCCTAAATGAGGCCTAATGAGGGCTAATGGCCTAAGGGGTATTAGAAAGGTTTTTTTTTTTTTTTTTTATAGTTTTAAAGTATTTGAATAGTCATTTTCAAGTGTTTAAAGGTAATAATACATATAGTTGTTGAGTTGGCAACTTAGTTGTCAACCTTTTACATCTTTTGTAATTGTCAAGATTAGGAGGGAAGTCGGTTTGAAGATGGTTGTAGTCGGTTTGAGGATAATTATTAGGTGGTTGGTAAGTTTCCCTAAGACAAACAAACATTTATATCTTGTAAACATTCCCAAAAAGGGAGAAGATGAGGTTGATGTAATAGTTTTGTGGATCAAGAAAGTAGATTTCTCTGTAATTCCTTATTTTGTCTGTGGTACAATCATCTTGTTTTGTGATTTTAAGGATGGTATTGGTGTCTCTTTGATAAAGTATTTATTTGGAATATTTATGAATTGTATTAAGAGCACTTTGTATTTTTAATGGTTGTATTTGGTTGAGTTTAGCAAAAGATATATGCATTCTACTGAGTGGGTTGGGTCCTTGGTTGATCCATTTATGAGGAAGATATTGAGTGTTGTTACAAAACAAAGGAGTAATTTGGAAGTTTCCTATGAAGGTTGATTGAATACCACTAGCCACTGCATCACTTACTCACCAACCTAACCACTCCTAGGCACCTCTAGACCCCCTTGGGATCTTTCCACACACACACACACTCTTCATTATTGTATCAACAACAATCTCTGAGATAAAAAAAAACCAAATACCCTTCCACTGTCTTAAAATGAAAGTCATACCTTACATCTACAAATTTATATGCCTAGCCCTATCCTTGGGATCTCCATCTTTCTTAATAAATTTTTGATGATGTATGTAGACCCTTCATTCTACACTCCTATTAGTCTCCATGATAATCTCCATTAACCAAACTCTGGGAACTAAGCCCTTTACTTTCACTATTGCTTTCAAACCCTTACTATGACTGATCACAATCAACTTCTCCTCTTTAATGAATGTGCAAATTCTTGCATGGACTCTTGAAAAACAAGGGACGGTTCATATACACATCCTCCCTCATGCTCAAAAGATTCATTGTAGGTGATATTTTTGGACATAATGTTACAATACAAATTAACAAAATCATTTTGTTTTGATTTTTTTTTTTGGAAAACCATTCACATTTCAAATATGAAAAATGAATAATACTATACACACCTAAATTATACCAATTAGATGTTACCCCTCTTAATAATTAAAATTTCAAGAACAATTTTATAGATTTATTGTAGGTAATATTTGGTAGAGTAGAGGAAAAAATGTGTAGTTACTTGCAAGTGTAACTTCATTCTAAGTCATATTTCTTTAATACACAGATTTTAAGTTGGATTTGAACGTGCAAAAGGACAAAGCTCGCTAGGTTGGGAGGTCAAGTCTCACATGTATCAACCATCATCATGTTTGGTGCAATTTTTCTAGTATCATAATGGTATTGAAAGATATAACACAAATGGTGATTGTATGATTAATATCTCATATATACAAGTTTTAATATACTCATTCTCTATGTCATTATATGTGGATTTTATTATTACATTAAATATTGTGTTGGTGTTTAAAAATGTTTATGCTATTTAAAAGCAACCAATATACCTTGAGACTGATGTTAGGAGTGCTTAGCTCCAAATATGAAAGCTCTTGCAAGGTAACTGAGCCAACTATAGGGTCAAGATTTCCCTCTACACTTCTAGCTCTACAAAACCAAGGTGGGTGCACCTAATCCAGATTGGTATTTAACTCTTTTAACTCCTTAGAACTCTAGATTTTAACAACAGATAAATGGCAAGAAAGTATGAAATGATAACCACTCATTCAGTAACGATTCTCTACAATGCAAGACCACAACCAACAACCACAAAAATTTAAAGGGATTGAAATGGTTTTGATGTTTTGATAGGGCAGAGTATAGCCAAACCTATTCAGATATGTATCAATGCAGAAAATAGTAATTAATGATTAGTTCTTTACCCATTGGGCAATGATTCTAGTTCAGATACAAGACATAGGAACTAACTATTGTCAAGGACTCAAAACTATAAATACGGATAACTCCAAATCAAACACTTCTTATTAATCCTTATATATACAAACCCAAAGAGTCTATGTCTTATCCAAAGAAGATTTTAATTTGATCCTTGATCAAAACTATGGACTAAAAAATATACATAAAGAAATTCTATGCAGTGAACCAGAAGATTCAAAACTCAAGAGGCAAGAAAAAAGGAGAGACTTGAATCAGAAATGTTGTATTAAGTACAAAGAGTCCAGTTTCAATTCCAAAATGTTTCAAAACATATACCACTTCAATAAATGCAAAATATTTGCAACTTTCTATTCTATAATGATACTCTCTAGATATACATCTTCTATACTCACTAGAAAATAGTTTACAACTCTATTCTCTATGTTACTTGCCCAAGTTTCCCCCAGCCTCTATTAAATGATCTTGGAAGTCCTTTTATAAGCCAAGGAATGCAACAAGCTCCAGATCATTTAGGGTTATGGCTTAACTCATAAAAACATTACAAGACAAGAGAAAATAATTCATCTCAACAACTAAGCAGCTTTGTCATTAGTCAAGTTGAAACATTCCATGCTCCAGTATGCTTAAGAAATCTGATCTAGCTACCATCCACCTAGAAAAGTGCAAAATAAAACCCTTTTAAAGAAATAATAGATGACATGTCTAGTTTTCATTAATTATCTCAGGAATACTTTGCCTTTTAGGACTATAGAAATCCAACCATCTTCTCTCGAGAAGCTTAAGATATTCAAGAACATATCTAATCTAATTTTGCATTAAAAAACTCTGAAACAACTCCCCATTAATGGTGAAAAATAGAAAAGGATAAGCCAAAGGTTTTAAATTGGTTAATCAAATTAATAAGAAACCCTAAGGAAATATCCCACCATAAATGTCTTTAGAAACACCAATCTCTCCTCTATACTTCATCCAACAGTTGTAAAAACATGACCCAGAAGATTAAATTTATTAATTAAATGCTCTGCAATAAGGCGACATAGTTCACCGCTTGGAAAACACTGAAGAAATATTTAAAATTTTGAATGGTTATTCCAATGGCTACAAGTGGCATGAAAATAGACATGAACAACTAAGATTGAAACCTTTCCATAACTTTAAAACATGTCTGCTGATTCTTTCAAATTACCTGGGCTCAAAATATGATTTCGCCAGGTGTCGCTCAATTTCTCACTCGACACCATTCTCAACAACCTCTATGAACCCTCATGAGTGCACGACATTGACTACTAACCATTATTCGTGCACTCACATCCATTTCATGTTACACCCTCAGACCTCCGTGACTATGCAACTTGCTCAGACTTCCACGTATCATCTTATCTCGCACTCACGGTCGCTAGATGAACACTTCATTTCCCTTCACGAGTTCGTGACCATGCGCCACTGGGCATCCTCCTGTCATGACCATCCTATCTGCCAAGATGTTGGCATTGCCACATGTTGCTATCTCATGCACTCATGCCCCTACCAAATATTCTCTTTATCTCTGTGAGTCTGCGACCATAGTTCGATCCTCCCTCTGGCCTGTACATGTGGCAGCATCTTACGCACTCGTGACCTCTTCTACTAACCTTCATTAATCAATGTGAGTGCGCAACACTAACCACCAATGGTTAGTCACGCACTTGCCAACATTTCTTACTACCTGTCTTAACCGCAACAATCTCACGACAACTGCTAAATGTGCACTCACAACCACTAAATGTCTCTTGATTTAACCATGGCGAGCTTGCAAGAATCGCTAGTCACACACTCGTGACTACTAGATGCTAACCTCTCTGATCTCTGTGAGTGAACGATGAGCCACCACCTGGCATTTTCTCCACATCAATGCTGCATAGGCCCACAAAATTGGTCCACTATCTGCTAGCTAGCCACGATATCACCGCCCGTCTGCTGAACCATCTGCCAAAAGGTGCATGCCTTTTGAAACTTAACAATTGTGTTTTGAGATATGAAAATATATGAATTTTTCACTGCATAGCCAATGTGGGATATATGACTTAAGGCATCTTTGAATAAAATGAGATCAACAAATGCATCAGGACCGTCTGAATTTTTGTTAACCATGCATAGGTGGACACTGGGCAAACAAAGAGCATCAAACCTCCCTCTGCAACCTTTACATATGAAAAGAAAAGGAGAAACCTCTGAAACCTTTAGAGTTTCCACCATTGGAGCTCTGTAAAATCTCATAAATGAGACTTTCAAGAAATATCCTAACAGTGTCTCTGACTGGGGATGCATGCTTCTTACAGGCATAAAAATATTTCCAGAATTATGAGTTCAGTAGACCACCTACAGGAAAGAAACTAACCTACAACAGACACAAAACAAGGAATATATACACAAAAATTATTTACAGCCGACTGTTCATGGATTCAAAAAGAAACTTCAAGTGAAATAGAACTTTATGAAATGTCCACAAACATGCAATTCCATAAAATTTCCAATTAAATCCTTCAAGATATAAGAATCAGAACCCCATTTACTGTCAATAATATATGGTGCTAACCAGATAGGATCAAACTTACCATGTTTTCCTTTATCCTCCAATCTGGCATTCCACATTAAAACCAAATTATTAACCTCAAAACTTCTTCTAATGGTCCTTTTGTCATACAAATCCTTATATTGAAGCTGCAACCTAACATTTCTGTCATGTGCTTCCCTTCTTGACTCATCCAACTGTATCAAATCATCCATTCTAATCTTCATTTCATCATCTAGTTCATCATCATATTTTTGGATAAACTTGTACATTTGCAATAAATTATTCCATGGCAACCTAGCATTATGCCATAAACTAAATCAAAGGGTGCACAACTAATGGCTTTCTTCACTATTACTTTGTCATCCCATAATGCTTGTTGCAAATTTGAATCCCAAGCCCTTTTATTCTTATCCAATATTATTTTTAAAATCTTTATCTGGGTTTTATTACTGGACTCAGCTTGACCATTTCCTTGTGGGTGATATGGGGAAGAATAAGAAACTTGGATTCCATATTGCTGACAAAAGTCACTAAATTCTTCAGATCTAAAACACATAGCATTATCAACTACAATATTTTTAGGACAACCAAACCTAGTAAGGATATTTTGTAGAATAAAATCAGTTACAACTTTACTAGTGGCTCTTTTGGTAGGAATTGCTTCAACCCACTTAGTAAAGTAATTAGTTCCTACCAAGATCCATGAATGACCTCCACTAGACTTGTTTGGAATCTCTCCAATGAAATCCATTCCCCACTTTCGAAAAGGTGCATCAACTACAATAGGCATCAAAGGTAAATTCCCACTAAACTTAAGCTTACCTACAAATCTCTGGCAAGCATCACATTTCTTGACATAGCTACGGGTATCCTTGAAGATAGTAGGCCACCAAAAACCAGACCTTATAATCTTACATGCAATAGTCTTAGCCATTAAATGGCCTCCACATGCACCATTATGCATTTGTTCCAACAATTTCTTGGATTTACCATAGTCCACACATTTGATCAACACTCCTTTGTTTCTCCTCCACCATCATTTACCTTGTATTATTGCATACTTAATGACATGCAACTTGACTATTCTCTTTCTATTTTCATCCATTTTAAGAGGCAATATCATTCTCTGTAAATATCCAATGATGTATTTATACCATTCACAACAATCCATATCACAAATATAAGTTCTCTGCTCTTCTTCTAACATACTTACTTGATTTTCATCTAAATTACTTTGAGTCATTAGCCTTTCCAATCCTAGGCCTCTAACCAATTTTGTGATCTGAATGTCAATGTTAAATTCTTTGATTTTTTTTATCCATCTATATCTCCTTCTTGAAACTTCTCATTGAACCAGGATATCCTTTACAATAGCATTAGGTACATAAGCAATCACAGTTACTCCTACCAAGTAGCATCTAAAATCTTTGATAGTTTAAATGAGAGCATATGCTTGTTTATCTATAATATCATACTTTAATTCTGTTTCTTGTAAAGAATTACTGAAAAAAGATATAAGATAAAACCTTATGAATTCTTTTGTAAGAGTAATGCAACAACAATATTATATGAAGCAAAGGAGAAAATATGCAAAGGCTTGTCATAATTAGGTGTTCTTAAAACATGAGCATCTTTAATAGCTCGTTTAATACCCGAGAATTCTTTAGATTCTTCTTCACTCCATTCTACCTTGGCTCCTTCATCATATTTGAAATAGGGAGACTACCTTTTGCAAAATTTGTAACAAATCTCCTTAGGAAATTCACCTGTCCAAAGAAAGATTGAATGTCCTTGACATTATTTGGCTGAGGGATTTTATCAATTGCAACAACCCTTTCAGGGTCAATTCTTACTCCATCTTTAGATACAATATGTTCTAGGAGTTTTCCCTCTGTGACTCCAAAAGCACACTTCTTTGGGTTGAAAGAGACCCCATATTCCAAAGATCTAACAAAAATCTTCTCAAGATGATCATAATGTTGATCTTGTTTTGCTGAATAAGTTGTTAAATCATCTTGATAAACAACTATAAAATTATTTATGAAATATTTAAATGCCACATCCATGGCCCTCTGAAAAGTTACCCCAACGTTTGTTAAGCCAAAAGGCATTCTCACATAGGCATAAGTATCCCTTGGTGTGGTGAATGTAGCCTTGAATTGTTCAGACTCCTTAACCATGACTTGGTTATATCCTAAGAACCCATCCATCATAGACATTTATTCATACATAGTAACCCTTTCTAACATGGCTTCCATATTTGGAAAACCATAATTATCCTTCAATGAATTGACATTCGGATTTCTAAAATCTACACAAAGTCTGATATCTCCATTTTTCTTTCTCACTGGTACCAAGTTTGATACCCATGTAGAATGTCTGATGGTTTTGATAATTCTAGCATCTCTCATCTTTCTTAATTCTTCCTACATTTTTGGTGCCAGGGTGGGATTAATAGGTCTCAATTTTTGTCTGGAAGGCTTAGTGCCTTCCTTAAAGGAATATCATGTTGAAACAAATCTTCTCTATAAGCCTTCAAATCATCATAAGACCATGCAAAAACATGTCTATATTTTATGAGAAGATCAACCAATAATTTACTAATTTTAGGAGACAAATTTTTACCAATATACACATTCTTAGGGCTCTCAGTTGTTCCTATGTTTACTTCTTCCAAATCTTCAAATTTTCTTACCTTATTTGCAGAAAAAGACTTGTCTTTATTATCAAATGCCTTCTCAAGAATAACTAGCCCATTGGGAACTCTATTTGATTTTAATTGAAGCACCTCTTTACCAAAAATGGTATTATTATCCAAGGTTTCAACGCATCCACTGAAATCCATTTCTTTGTTTAAAAAATTTGCTTCGCAATTCAAAAATCTCAGAATATCTAAGTCATCTTCAAAGACTTTCCAATTCTCAACATTGTCTGGTATTGAAGGCCTAGATTGAATCTCTATTTTAGAAATTCCTACAAATGTAATATCTTCAGGTCTTAAAGAAATGTTAGCTAATAAGTCTACCATTTTTTTTTTACTTCTATCCACCCAATCAATACCAAATGCTCCTTATGTTCCCCAATTCTCATTATTTCCAAAAATGGAACTTTAACAGTTATTTGTGATAATAGATTCCCCATATCAATAGGGGTATATTTTTTATCAGAGGGTTCTTGCTTTTCTAGACTAGGATTACCATCCTCAACTTTAATGGTCAGGGTTGGATCTTTTTCCTTTGATTTCTTATTGTCCATTTTAGGAGGAGAACAACTTATTTATGGTGTTTTAACTTTTACCTCAGATACAATGTTTGGACCACTTCATTTGTTTACACTTTTAACTTTTACCTTACTTACATTCTTGGCAGACTTTCCTTGAAGGTTCTTATCATCCACAGAGTTAGTACTTTGCTTGTGTTTATTGTCTACTTTGGTCTCTTTCAAAAGAAAAGTAACTGGTTTGCTTTCTGTACCATCAACAGTTCTATTTCTTAAATCATAATTACTTCTTTCTTTGGTGACCAAATCATTTGTAATTTGTGCTATTTGTTTCAATAGAGGGTCTTCTCAACACTGTGGTTTCCTTACTACTCTGAGCATTACACCCTACATTATCAACTTCTTCTTCTCCTTCATCATCAGAAAAAACTTTTTGATCATATACTTCTACTCTGCTTCATGAGTTATAGACATCATAATTATCAATTTCATCATTAGAATATACTTCAAGACATGAAAATGAGTAATTCATGGCACAACCACTGTTATCATATGACTCACCTTCCTCATTTCCTTTTTCCTCATTTCCTTGTTCCTCATTTGTATATACACTTAGAGAAACAATACAATAATCGGGATTTTGGGGAGATCGACAATCCTCACACCAATAAGCATCATTACACATGTTGACAGAATGTTTTTATAGAGGATCAAGGGTTTTATTATCATGCTTATCCTTTCTTTGTAGGAGAATAGGTTTACCATCTTTGAATTGGGTACCATAGGGATGATTTTGCATCCTAGGTTGCTGACTATAATTATTATGGGCAGACCTATTATTACTTGGAGCCCTATAATCTCTATTTTCTTATTCCTTTTGATTTCCCCTAGTAATCCTCATATCTTCCATTTTACCCATTTTCCTGATACTTTCCTATTCATTTCTATATTAACAGTTGTCTTATAGGCTTCACTAAGGCTTCTAGGATTCTTATCTCTAAGATGATATCCCATTTTTTTATCAAAATCATTTAAATAAGTATCCATACATACCTCCTCATGAAGCCTTATTTTTATAAAAAGCCTATGCATAGCTTTTTGGAGTCTAGTATTGAATTCAGCAACTTCCTCATTTGAATTTTTCTTTATATTGTTAAACTCATTCAAAAATAATCCCTGATTGTTTTTATCACCATATTGATCCTTAAAGGGACATTTTAGCTCATCCATTGATCCCATTGAATCATGAGGTAATATATTAAACCAATCCCTAGCATCCTCAACTAGAGATAGAACAAAAAGCTTCATAACTACATCCTCATGTATAATCTCATAATCATCCATGATATGTGTGAATTTATTTAGATGTTCCTCACACGAGATTACATTATTTCCAACAAATTTAGGAATTTTATCCCTAATTTCATTTGGAAATGCATTAGGATAACCAGGAATACCAATGAATGAAAATTGCTTGTACCTTTTAGCATGAAGTGGTCTCCTTTGGAATCTATCATCATTTTGGAATGTAGAAGCTTTGGAATTTGATGTTGTAGCATTTTCAACACCATCATAAGAAGGCTGAGTAGATTTCCTAAGGAAATCAATCTTCTTTTTCTTTTCCAAAGCAACAACTTCTAATTATGCTTTTCTAGCTCTTTATCTAAAATCTCATTTTCCCTTATGATCCTTTCAAGGTCAGTGTATCCTTTAGATTCTTGATTGAATAGAACTTTGTGACTTTTGGGTTCATTTATTTCAATACCTATCACCTTCTTCTTTCCTTTATCTTTAGAACCCCGAGCATCAATATTTTGGTGAGTGACAGGTTTCTCTTGATCCTTCTTAGTTTTTTCAGCATATTTTAATGCTTGCTATTTCAGCCATTGTTTTTGTTTTTTATTCTTTTTCATCTCTTTCTCTCTTTGTTTTTTGATAGCCCGATGCTCTTGGAGGAATTTATTATATTCATCTTCATCTTCAAAGGAACCTTCAAACTCTGAGGAAGTATTATCAAATTCCTTTTCTCCTTTCTCACTAGGAGAATTGTAATCTCCATATGTTCCCAATCCTAAGTCTGGAGGTTCTTCATATTCTGATATATTTTATTCATGAATGTATTAGACTAAATCTTCTATTTTAGTGTCATCCTCTTTTCTTCTTGGGGATGGACTATCTTTGTTCTTTTCTCTCCTAGGCTGACCAGCCCTAGAAGTGGTTGCAAGTCCACCTTCCAAATTAAATTCAGGATGCTCTCTTACTCTAGATCTGGTATTCATATTGAGAAACTGTGTATAAAATAATAAATATTACTCAACACTGATTACAGAGATTTCTTCAGGTTGCCAAACAACATAAATTGGGAAAATATAACAGAACCTAATATGAATACTGCAATATGGCTAAACAGGACTAACTCTGTTCTTTTAAAAGTTAACTCCCCAGCAAAGTTGCCATTTTTTTGTTGTTTAAAAAAATTTATGCTATTTAAAAGCATCCAATATACCTTGAGATTGATGTTAGGAGTGGTTATCTCCAAATATGAAAGCTCTTGCAAGGTAACTGGACCAACTATAGCGTCAAGACTGCCCTCTACACTTCTGGCTTTGCAAAACCAAGGTAGGTGCACCTAATCCAGATTGGTATTTAAACTCTTTTAAACTCCTTAGAAGTCTAGATTTTAACAATAGACAAATGGGAAGAAAGTATGAAATGATAACCACTCATTCAGTGACTACTCTCTACCATGTAGGACCACAACCAACAACCACAAAAATTTAAAGGGACTAAAATGGTTTTGATTTTTTGATAGGGCAGAATATAGCCAAAACTATTCATATATGTATCAATGTAGAAAATACTAATTACTGATCAGTGCTTTATCCCTTGGGAAATGATTCTAGTTTAGATATAGGACAAAGAAACTAACTATTATCAAGGACTCAAAACCATAAATACAAATAACTCCAGATCAAACACTTCTTATTAATCCTTATATAGACAAACCCAAAGAGTCTATGTCTTATCCAAAGCAGATTTTAATTTGATCCTTGATCAAAACTATAGACTAAAACATATACATAAAGAAATTATATGCAGTGAACCAGAAGATTCAAAACTCAAGAGGCAAGCAAAAAGGAGAGACTTGAATCAGAAATGTTGTATTAAGTACAAAGAGTCCTGTTTCAATTCCAAAATGTTTCAAAACATATACCACTTCAATAAATGCAAAATAATTGCAAATTTTTATTCTATAATGATACTCTCTAGATATACATCTGCTATACTCACTAGAAAACAATAAACAACTCCATGCTCTATGTTACTTGCCCAAGTTTCCCCCAGCCTCTACTAAATGATCTTGGAAGTCCTTTTATAAGCCAAGGACTGCAACAAGCTTCAAATCATTTAGGGTTAGGGCTTAACTCATAAAAACATTACAAGACAAGAGAAAATAATTCATCTCAACAACTAAGCAGCTCTGTCATTAGTCAAGTTGAAACATTCCATGCTCCAGTCTACTTAAGAAATTTGATCTAACTGTCATCCACCTAGGAAAATGCAAAATACAGCCCTGTCAAAGGAATAATAGATGGAATGTCTAGTCTGCATTAATTATCTCATGAATACTTCACCTTTTAGGACTGCAAAAAGCCAACCATCTTCTCTCAAGAAGCTTAAGATATTCAAGAACACATCTAATCTGATTTTGTATTAAAAAACTCTGAAACAACTCCTCATTAATGACAAAGAACAAAAAAGGATAAGCCAAAGGTTTTGAACTGATTAATCAAATTAATAAGAAACCCTAAGGAAATATCCTACCATAAATATCTTCAGAAACATCAATCTCTCCTCTATATTGCATCCAACATCTATAAAAACATGGCCTGAAAGATCAAATTTATCAATTAAATGCTCTACAACAAGGTGATACTTTTCACCGCTTGGAAAACCCTAAAGAAAGATTTAAAAATTTGAATATCTATTCCAATGACTATAGGTGGCATGGAAACAAACATGAACTGTTGAGATTGAAATCTTTCCATAACTTTAAAACATGGTCGCTGATTCTTTCAAATTACTCAAGCTCAAAATCTGATTTTGCCAGTGTTGCTCAATTTCTCACTCAACACCATTCTAAAAAACCACTATAAACCCTCACGAGTGTGTGACACTGACCAATAACCATTAGTCGCACACTCATGGCCATTTCATGTTACACCCTCAGACCTCTGCGACTATCAGACTTGCTCAGACTTCCACGTGTCAGCTTATCTCACATTTGCGGTCGCTAGATGAACACTTCATTTCCCTTTGCAAGTTTGTGACCATCTACCACTTGGCATCCTCTTGTCATGACCATCCTTCCTGCCAAGTTGTTAGTCTCACCATGTGTTTCTTCCTTGTGCACTCGCGCCCCCCTTTTGAATATTCTCTTTACCTCTGTGAGTCCACGACCATCGTTTGATCCTCCCTCTAGCTTCTACACATGGAAGCATATCGCGCACTCGCGTCCTCTTCTGCTAACCATCATTAATTGGTGCGAGTGCATGACACTAACCACCAATGGTTAGTCATGCACTCACCAACATTTCTTGCTACCTTTCTTAATCGTAGTGACCTTGTGACAACTGCTAGTCGCGTACTCACAAACGCTAGATGTCTCCTACTTTAATCGTGGCAAGCTCGTAAGAACCACTAGTCACGCACTCACGACTGCTAGATGCTAACCTCTCTGATCATCATGAGTGAACAATGAGCTGCCACCTGGCATTTCCTCCATATCAACGCTGCATGGGTCCACAAAATTGGTCCACTGTTCGCTAGCTGGCCTCCATGTCATCGTCCATCCATTGACCCGTTTGCCAAAAGGCACATGCCTTTCGACACTTAACAATTGTGTTTTGAGATATTAAAATATATGACTTTTGCACCGCACAACCAATGTGGGATATATGCCTTAAGGCATATCTGAAGAAAATGAGAGCAGCGAATGCATTAGGACTGTGAATTTTTTTTAACCATGCATAGGTAGACCCTAGGAAAAAAAAGAACATCAAACCTCCCTCTGCAACCTTTACATACGAAAAGAAAAGGAGAAACCTCTGAAACCTTTAGAATTTCCGCCATTGGAGCTTTGTAAAAGCTCAGAAATGGGACTTTCAAGAAATGTCCTAACATGTTGTTTGGATGATAGATACTTGTTCAACTATGATTTTCAAATAGATTGTAATAATTTCTACTATGATTTTTGAAATAAGATTTTCCCACTTACTAAAATATTTTATCATACTTATTTGTGTCTTTGCTAATTTTTTTTTCTTTTAAATATGTCTTGTTATTCAATTTATTTACTCATTTTATATTGTTGAATGGATTAAAATTCTAAACTAGTTCTTCCATGTTATAATTTTTCCCATTGAGTTTATTTGATTCTCACTTAATTTTTAAATTCTCAATTAGTATTCTTCTAGTTTTCTAGTGGATTTTTAGTTATTTTTATTTTAATAGATAAATGTATAATTCTGAAACATAAAAATAATTACTTATGCTTGATATTTCATTATTATATTGTGAACATGTCTAAGTCATTTTCATAACTTTCATTAAATTTGAGTGACATTGCTATGTGAAAGAGATGGTCTAATTAATTAGAATAATAAGATCTTCAATGTTTGACCCTATACAAAGGAATGCAATCAATTCATTATCCTGGTTGTTACATAACACAAACCACATTGTAGATATACTATTCTCTATACTTGGCAACACTTGACTTTGATAAATACTTCGTAACACATTATGGTCAAGTCAAAATGTCTTCTAAAATTATCTTTTGTGTTAAAAAAAATTTTAGTTACTTGTTAATGGAGGTTACTTGTTAAAGTTATTTTTTTTGCTAAAAAGATTCATAGTTTCCTTAGAGGTTAATTCAGGTTAAAAGAAGAGTGGCTTTTTTTTTTTATAATAGCAAGTGTGTGGGTAGTTAAAGGATCAAATACAGCCATAGAAATAAAAAAAAGAAATACAAGTTAATCCCTCCACAACCAGGGCTAATAAATGCAATTATAAAGGTCACAAAAAAGCACAAACAACTAGGCAAAAACATGGGATTCAAAGGAGGTAAAATACAACTTAGAGAGAGGAGAATGCATACCAAGAAAAAGCCAAATTAATTGGCAAGAGAATGCATATTTAAATTTATGAAAAACTATAATTCAAGAGAAATATGTAGATTTTCATTCTATAAACAACAACTATAAACCAAGGAAATCTTGTAGATTTTCACACTATAAACTGCAATTATAAATCAAACTATTTTACTTTCTTGGAAAAAAAAACCTCCTATGACATGCATTATACTTGAATATTCCTCTTAATAAAACTTGCAAAATCAATTATTAGCAAGCATTCTCTAAATGAATTACTTAATGTGTAGTTTTAAATTTGATTTTTACTATTTTGGAAACTTAGAAATCAACATAGGTTTATGAAAAATATATAGAATCAATTATATATAGAGATAAAATCCAACATTGAGAGATGTGTTCAGTGATGTCTTCCAACCTCAGTCATTTGTATAGGTTGATATCTTATGTTGAATTACATACTGTAGTAACATTTCTGAGTACAACTAAAGTTCTCATAATAAAGATCACAATAGGGAGAAACGATGAGTGGAGGAGGAGGACAAGAGTGCAGAGGGTGCCAGATTCAAAATTTGAATTTGAATTTGGGCGAGACTGGTGTGACAGGGGTAGATGCTGGTCTTTCTACTACAGGTAGGAATATTTGAGATACTGAGGGATATGGGGTGCAAGGTAAGGATCTTGATGCTTTCCAAGCACCTAGGGACCCAGGGGGCCAAAATCTGTGAGTCAGTGGCTCAACAGGCTAGCAAGAAAAAATGGTCTTCCCTTTTGGTGTCAAAACCATGGGTAAGTCATCTTTACTACTTATTAAGAATATTTCAAACCCATCACAAGGAAGTTTTTCCATTGTAGTCCTAGACCATGTCATAGATCACAACATTACAAGAATGGAAAACTCCCTGGTGGGCTGATTCATGGGTGTAAATCCAAACATTGAGGTGGTTCATGCTTTCACCATGAGGAGATGGGTGTTAAAAGGGCAAGTGGATGTTGTTGCTATGACAAAGGGATGTTTGTCCTTTTTATTTTCCTGTGAAGAGGATCAAATGAATATCTTATGTAATGGACCATGGATGATTGGTAAAAATACTCTGATCCTTTAGAAATGGTGTACCAATCTTGTTTTGAGGATGAGTTGGTGGTCCAAGCTCCGGTTTGGGTTAAACTTCCTGGACAACCTTTGGAGTATTGGGTGGAGGATGTATTTGCTAGGATAGCCAACTCCTTTGGTGATCTGCTATCTTTTGACCCTGTTATGGCATCTAGAAGAGGATTAACTTATGTGATAATTTATGTAGGAGTGATGCAGGATACTAATATGCCAGATATTATTAGCATTCATTCTAAGCTTGGATCATGGGAGCAGAAGTTAGAATATGAATCGATTCATTTTGCTTTCTTTCATTGTAAGAAAGTTGGTCATTGGGAAAATAAATGCCTGAGTAAAGCAGTCTAGAGGAAGCTGAAGAAGTGGGTCCCTATTGGGAAGTCTCAGGAGAATGGGGTAGAATCTTCATGGAGCTCTCATCCCAATAATGTGGAGGGAGATAGTCAAAACTTGGGCACTGTTAAAAATGTTAAGAAGAACATAAATACTAAGAGTGGTAATGAGGTAAGCAATGGATCTCCACAAGGGCAGGAAGGGGAGAGTGGTAGCATGTGTTTCGATGAAACACAGGAGGAAAAGAAAAGCATTCAAGAGATGATGGTGAAGGACACCTTGGATGAGGATGAGAAAACCTCAAGTTTGAAGGGTAGTCTTGATCTAAGCTTGGTAAAAGATGTGAGACAATTTGTGCAGAGTCTTGTATCTCATTTGCCTCAAGATTATGTGAGGGATAATACTAAGGCGTAGGATACTCAATAATGCATTGTGATAGGACAAGGATCCTTAGATTTATCATATAATACTCTAGAAGTGGTCAGGAGTACTTTTTATGAGATCCATAATCTGAAATGGGGAGATGCTGAAGCTATTAGTCATACTTTACAAGGGTGTCAAAGTGGGTAGGATTATGGAGCTTTATCATTTGAGGATGTTACAAAATCTAAGAATTATAAGAAAAATAATAATATGCTTGTTATAAACACAAGGAGTTCAAAAACTGGGGATGTGGGAGGGATTTTGTCTTCTCCTAGAAGACCATCAAATCAAAGAAAGAGAGCCATGGAGGCTAATAAGAATATAGTGGATGGAAGCCAGATGATCATCCTAGAGGTAGGACCCTTTATCAAGGTATGAATATTATCTCTTGGAATATACGAGGATTAAATAATCCTCATAAAAGATCTTGTTAGGGGCTTCAGGGGGTATTGTAACCTTATGGAACTATGATGTTTTAAAAGGTGATGTTATTTACTAGGGGAAGAATGTGGTATGTGTTAGATTTAGTCACATTAAGTATGAAACCTCCTGGGTTTTAACCAATATTTATGCCCCAAACACCAAATCTCAAAGAGAGTCGTATTGGAATTTTTTATCTCATCCGTGAAGAATTTTTGATTCTGAAGGTTGGATTGTTATGGGAGATTTTAATACACCACTCAAAGAGGATGAAAAAATGGGGGGATTCAATCCAATATAGATAGTAGAATGAATTTGATGAACTTAATTGATGAGAAATCCCTCCATGATGTTGAGATGCAGAGAATTAACTATATCTAGACTAATAGAAGGAATGAAAAGGATCTCATTCATGTTAGACTTGATAGAGCTCTGATTAGTAATGATTGGTTTTTGCATTAGTTTTGTACTTTGTCTGCTCATGTGAGGGTAGGATATGATCATCACCTTATTACTTTCTTGGCTGATCCTATATCAATGAAAGGGAATTTTACTTACATATTTGAGAAGATGTGGAACTTGCATCCATAGGTGGAATAAAAAATAGAGGAATGGTGGAAGATAAAAATCAAAGGTACAACCATGTTCATCCTTGCCAAAAAACTAAAACAGGTGAAGGATAATATTAAAATATGGAATAAGGATACTTTTGGCAACATATTTTCCACTAATACCAATATATGCTCAGAGTTGAAGGTGATTTAGGATAGCATACAATAGGAGGGATACAATAAGATATCAAGAGATAAGGAAAATGAGAAGTTAGTGGAGTATCATGATATCATCTCTAAAGAAGAGACCTTTTGGAGACAAAGGTCTTGAAAGATATTTTTAAAGGAAGGGAATAGGAACTCAAAATACTTTTTCATGACTACTCTTAAGCATAGACTGGTGAATAGAATTTCTAATTCAATTATTAATGGAACTAGATCTGAAGATGAAGATTCAATTAGAATGGAGGCTAAAAGTTTTTTTTCAAGTTCTTCTCAATCAAGATAAGAACTTGGACTAGGTAGCTCAAAGGGATTTTTTGAATTGTATCCCCTCCATCTTAAATGAGGACCAGAATGTCATTATTACTGCTATCCCTTCTAATGCTGAAATCAAAAGGGTTGTCTTTTCTTTTGAAGGGGACAAGGCCCCTAGCCCAGATGGGTTTCCCCTATTTTTCTTCTACAAGTTTTGGCTTATAATTGAAAAGTATGTTACTAGTGAAGTAAAGGAATTCTTTGGATCTAGGAAACTCTTGAAAGAACTGAATGGTACTTTCATTGCTCTTATCCCTAAAAAACAAGCGGCTGACAAAATGGATCAGTTCAGACCGATAATTTTATGTAAGGCAACTTATAAGATCATTTCAAAGGTGATGACTACTAGGATTCTGTCTATTTTTTCCTCTCTTATATCATGGAAATAGAATGGATTTGTCCTTGGTAGACATATTTTGGATTCCATAATGTTTGTTCATATAAATGTCCATTCTCTAGTTATGTCAAAAAAGGAGGGTTTCATTCTGAAACTAGACCTATCCAAATCTTATGACAAGGTTGATTGGGATTTTTTGAAGAAGGTTCTCAAGGCCTTTGGTTTCAATAATAGAAGTATAGATCTTATTTATCAACTTATCTCTACAGCTACCTTTTCGGTTCTGGTTAATGGTTCTCCTACCCCCTTTTTAAATTTTCTAGGGGATTGAGGTAGGGTGATCCCTTATCTCATGTCCCCTTTGTTATTATAGCATAATTACTGGGAAGATACATTGAGAAAATGATCTAGATAGGGGATTTTAAGGGTCTGAATCCTTCCTCGACTATTTAGGTTTGCTCACACCAGCAATTTGTGGATGATTATGTGGTTATGGGGGAAGCTTCAGTCAAAAATGATAAATACATCAAAAGGCCTTGGATAGCTATGGGACAACATCTGGACAACTCCTAAACTAGGGGAAAAGTTTAGTGTTCTTCTTCAATGTCCATGAACAAAGACAAGTTAGAATAAATAAGATTTTGGGGTGTTAGATTGTTAAGTTTTGGATTAGGATATATGACTTTTAATTTTTGTTTCAAAATCCAATATATATATATATTTAATCACAATATGTATACATATATTTATTATTAATATAATAACAAATATATATAAATATATTAATATATATATAATATGTTGATTGCCTGAATAAGACTTGTATTGTATTTACCTTATATACTTGTCTTTGTTTGATCTACAAATGAATATTTATATGACGGAGGCAAGTTAGTATAGAGACATGTCTCTATGAGGAGACATGTCCCTATATTAATGTGCCTCTCAATAACATAGATTGCAGATTAATAAAACAATCATGCTGACCGGTTGATGCAAGAAACAGTACACGCTACTAATGAAATGGTGCGGGTTAAATAACCAATATCGTATGTTTATTGAACAGACAACATGTACTATGTCATAACTGATATTAATTGGTAATCATAACCAATGCAACTCGGTGTATATAGTATGTTAAATCAAACCGATATTAATCGGTGATAATATTGAAGCCATTTCAATATCAATAGTGATTGCTTGTGAATCGATGAACTTTGTGATCG
>MU225912.1:366994-390927 GCA_018584345.1 Thuja plicata
AGAACTTGAGAAGACTGATGACATCTAGAAGAAGAAGAAAGTAGAGAGCACCTCTGCGCCCTCTACCACCATTGACCTAGACTCATCTCCACCTTCTATACCAAGCAAGAAGTCTAGAGGAAGGAAGAAAACACCCACAAATCACCCATCCTCAAGGAACACACTGAGTACAACAAGGAACACTCAAGCTCCTCCTAAGGTAGGATTCACACCTAGTCTAAATGTCTTGAAGAACATGATTGTTAATGAAGGTAGACTAGACACACTTGCTAAGGTTTATGACAAGTATCAAGAGATAGATAAAACTAAGATACATTCTATGACCATCTCTCATATGATTAAGTTTAAGAAGTCAGTTCTTAAACTTAAGACACTGATACCTGATAAGTTATGGAACATACTGGAAATAATGAAGAGACATGCAATTGAGGAAGACATGAGGATAAGAGAAAAAACATTGGATAATATTCTCCCTGTATGCTCACATGATGAGAAGGAAATTCTATTAGATCTGGTGAAGCCTCATCTCAGAACCAAGACAAGGACTCTTTAGATTATGAACAAAGAGTATGAGCAGATAGGAAAAGAAACTAAAAAGGCATTTGCACAAGTGTTTATGGATAGACACATGTATCCATCAATGACACCTACAACTTAGGTAACTCCAGCTCCTCCCAAATAGGTTATAGAACCAGTAATTCAAAATGCACCTATGATAGGTCCATAGGTTTCAACACCCTCAGTGATAATAACTTCTGATACAGAAAAAGACTCAGAAGATACTATAATGGTTGATAACATCAAGATATCCATGACATCATCTGAAAATGACATGGAGAAAGTTGACAAAGCATTTATAAGCACTGAAGAGATGTGCACTAATGATACATCTGTACAGCAGGATGAAGTTCCCTCCAATGATCCAATAGACTTGAATGAAGAAAAATTTACTCAAGATAATGAGACACCAATCAAGGAGAAAATAGTAAAGAGTGAATGCATGGATACCAGTCAAAATACTATATTCACTCCATCCACTATACCATCTACTTCATTGTTTTCAAGGTTAACTCCTGACTCAACAAGTCTAGATGCGTGGGGAAAATAAGACTAAATAAAGATTAGCGTGCTAGCTATGGAAAAGGAAAAAGAAAAAAAAGTTATGAGGAACTCTCTTTTCTTAGAATTAGTTAACATTATGAATGATTTAGTACTTGCAGACAAGAAAGTAGCCAAGATTCAATCAGTTGAAGATGTCGACAGCATTCTAACAAGCTTCAAAGCACACTTTACAGACCTAGTAGACTCTGCTACTAGAATTGCTGAAGATGAGTACAAAAAGGAAAGGTTGAATGAATTGGTAAAGAGTTTTTACCTTAGACCTAAAATATTTAAAGATTGGGCAATCCATATTGAAAGAATTGGCAGCTAAGGGTAAGAAGGTTATAGCAAACTACATAGACAGAGTGAAGTTCACCTCTGAACATATCAAGAAGATAGAAGAGGCAGAGATCATGGTGGACACTATCAAAAAATCAGTTGAGACATCTACCCAAGACATGAACATTTGTAACAATGTCTATCAAGGTCAGTTGGACAAGATTGAAAAGGCTAAGTTAGAGATCAGTAAGATAAGAGTCAGACAGACTCAATTGAGAAATGCACTTGTGCCCTCTCTAGCAGTTTTGAATGAGAACATCAAACATATTGATCCCACCATTGTGACATATGATCAAGGTCCCTACATGGATTTGATAAAGATGGAGAAGCTTACATATGCCTTATGCGCGCATCTTCAAAAAGTTGATGAAATGAAGGTATTCTGGCAAAAAGAGATCCAATCTCTTCAGATTGTGTACCCTGATGTTTACATGGAGTAAGTAACTAGAGACTTACAGTTCTGTACACCTTTGTCATTAATGTCAAAGGGGATTAATAGAGAATGTGTATATAAGGGGAGCAGTATATATATATATATATATATATATATATATATATATATATGTTAAGAGATGCAATGATATACAATTTTTTGTGATTAAGTCATTTTGAGAAACTTGGCCACATTCCTTTGTTGCCATAAATGACAAAGGGGGAGATTGTTGTCAAGTTGACTTCCTGAGGATGCATGAATCATTTTGTATTTTCATCATGGCAAAAAAGTCATACTAAGTTTCTGTCAAAGATAACTTAGAAGATAAAATGACTAAGTATGGAAAACATGACAGATAGAGTTATACAGCGATCAACATATCAACGCATGTGTGAGAGATTGAATTAGAGTATGCATGTTTAGATATATGTTCTATGTGATGTATACATACTACATCTAAACACACATGGTATGACATGATAGTACAAAGAAGTTACAGACAGATCAGTAGACTAGCAATCCAGAAGACAGAGCATAAAAGCCGACTAAGTGTTTTTATCAGCGTAAATTATTTTGTTGTGTAACAGCCAAGCACCTTTGATTATATGTTTGTAATAATTTATTTAGTATTTTTGTAAACACACTTAAGCCAAATTTCTCGAAAGTGTTGTGTATTATGTTTTAGGGCCGACCATAAGTCTTGTTTTGGGTCGCGTCTATTCGGGTATGAACACATAAGTATGTAATGTAAAGTTATGTTACAGGTGTCAAATAATATGCATGAGGAAGATATAGAAGAGTAGTATGATGAATTTAGTATGAGATAAATCTCTTTAAGAGAGTAAGAGCATCCGCGCATACATGAAACTGATCAGACAACAGTGTCATCACAATAGTTCATTTTTGATATAGTGTATATCAACTATCAGAAGGTTGCAGCCTTCATCTTATTGGGTAGTGAGCCATATACCTTTAACAGGGTTTTTTTAATAGAATCCTAATAGGGTCTAAGACTCCTAACATGGTCATTGTACTTGGATTGTAAAGACTTCTCCTAACAGGGCAAAGGAACTTTAACAGGTTCATTATAATAGTGCAATATTTGTGGGTACTAATTCCCACCGGGGTTTTCCTCCAATCAACATTTCCCCATAAACATATCATGTGTTATGTGTTCTTGTATTGAGATTCATTGGGTGTATGTTTGATTTATGTTTAAGTTGCTAAAATATAATAAATAGTCAAACACTGATTCACCCCCCCCCTCTCAGTGTTTCTAACAGATTATATCCATACCAATGAACCACTAAGAGAACACCCTAAACTAGAACACATTCTCATTCCCAATGATGACTTCGAAGAAGAAGATAGACCACCTCTCCCACACAACACAAACTAGAATTTTGGGAGAGAGCTTGAGAATGCTCTTGCATTAGATACACAAGATTGGGATATCGACAGACATTTTAGTCATGCCGACACATCTACCAGCAATAGAAATGTTCATATCTCCACTAGCTATAGCCATGATTTTAACAATGGATGATGGGCACAATGGGAGCATGAAATAGAGGAAAATGATGACACTTGGGATCTTAGGTATCTTCAAGAGCTAGAAGGAAGTGGTGACATTTGGAATCTCAGAGACCTTCAAGAACTAGACATGGCTCCCCCACCACGTGTTCCATCTAGGAGAATTCAGGTTATGCCAATGAGTGTATTTATAGAATGTATGGCCGCTTGGGAAGCAAGAGAAAACACCAACGCTAGGTCAAATGGATCGAATCCTTAGAATACCAACAATGACTCCACTAGATGAACTAGGACAAATCGCAATATAGGAAACCCTTCAGAGAGTGCCATCACTGATCTCCTCTTGCCTATTGAATACCATGATTGGGATAACTTAGTTTTATCCTTGGGACCTATTGAACCCTTACCCCTTGTTCATCCTGAATTATTTGATTGGAGCCATGATGCCTCCCTAGATCTCATTTCTGCTCCTAAAAACTATACTTTGGCTTGCTACCTAAATGCTATTGAACCCCTTACCTCTTCCACCAATGCAATGAGCGTAAACATCACAGAGGGGGACATCAAGTTCCTCAGCCTAAAGAGAAAAGATAAAAATAAAAAAGGACTGATGGTGAAAACCACCTCATGGAAGTGTCAGATCCAAAAATAGTAAAAACAAAAGGCATATCTGACGGTGAAAACCTTTCTAAGGCACCCGAGGATGGGGAACTTGATCTCCTCCCTAATCATCTTCAAGAAAGATCTTCAGTGCTCATAGAACTGACACAAGTAGTGAATCTGGGAACAACAAAATCTCCTCAGCTCATCTACCTAGCACAATCCTTGTCTGAATGATAAAAGCAAGAGTTCACCCAATTCTTCACAAAAAAGAAAATCAACTTTTCTTGGTCTTACTCAGATATGCCAGGTTTGGACATAGACCTGATTATGCCCCATTTATCAATTGCTCCAGGGGTCAAACCAGTCAAATAAAAGCTTCAAAAGATGCACCCTCATGTGGCACTATTGGTCAAAGTTGAATTGGAAAAATTACTAAAAGCTGAATTCATTCGTGCTATAGCCTACGCAGATTGGATTTCTAACATCGTCCCGGTGACTAAACATGACAAGTCAATCTGAGTTTGCACAGACTTCAGGGATATGAACAAGGCTTGTCCTAAGAATGAATTCCCATTACCTAACATTGATATGATTATGGATCTTACGGCTGGTTATGAGATGTACTCGCTAATGGATGGATTTTCTGGCTACAATCAAATACGAATAGCTCTCGAAGATTAGGAGAAAACTACCTTTACTTGTGCATGGGGCATGTTTTGTTAGAATGTCATGCCTTTCGGTCTCAAAAATGTTGGGGCAACCTATTAGAGACCTATGACCACCATATTCCATGATATGATGCATAAGAACATGGAAGATTATATCAACGACACTCTGGCTAAATCTGCAAAAAAATCCACTCACTTGAAAGACTTAGAAAAGATTCTAGACAGAATGGGGGAATTTAAGCTTACATTGAACCCTAAGAAATGTGCTTTTGGTGTAACTTCTAGAAAGCTGCTAGGATACATTGTTTTAGCCAAAGGAATTGAGGTTGACCCTGAAAAGGTAGAGGAAATCATTGGAATGCAACCTCCTCATAATATCAATCAAGTTAGGACTCTATGAGGATGGCTTCAATCCATCAGAAGATTTATCTCCCAACTAGCAGATAAAGCATAACCTTTCACAAAAAAATTGCATAAGGAGTTACCTTTGACTGAGATGAAGGGTGTGAAAAGCACTTCCAACAAATCAAATAATACCTTGCTAATCCACCTGTATTGATGTCGCCTATTCCAAGAAAGCCTCTCCTTCTATACATCTTAGCTATAGACACATCTTTGGGAGCTTTTTTGGTGCAACAAGATGAGACAGGAAAGGAAAGAGCTATATACTACATAAGTAGGACCATGGTGTCTTATGAACATAACTACACTATCATTGAGAAAGCTTTCCTTGTTGTAGTTTTTGCTTCTCAAAAACTATGACACTATATTCTAGCACACTCTGTTAAGCTGATTGCCAAAATAGATCCTATCAAATATTTGCTGAACAAGGAAACTCTCACAGGAAGGTTAGCTAAATGGGTTATGGTCCTTAGAAAATTTGACTTTGAATACAATGATAGAAAGGAGATTAAAGGACAAGTTATTGTTGATCACCTGGTTGATGCTCCTTTACATGACACACAACCACTGCTGATAGAATTTCCTGATGAAGAAATTTTGTATCTTACAGAACACACCTATATGATGTTCTTTGATAGATCCTTTACACAACAAGGAGTTGGTGTTGGAACTCTCTTTATCATGCCACAAGGATATAAGATACCAAAGGCTTACAAGATGATGTTCCCCTGCACTAACAACATTGCAGAATATGAAGCCTTGGAAAATGGTCTGAAGATGGCTATCGAATGGAAAATCAATGAACTACATATTTATGGTGACTCATAGTTGGTAATCAATTGGGTCAGTGATCAATATCAGACAAAGGATGATAAATTTTTTCTATATAAACAGATGGTTGACTCTCTCAAGAAATATTTTGTATTTGTTACTTTCCAATAGATACCAAGAGAAACAAACAAAGCAGTCGATGCTATGGATACCTTGGCCTCTATGCTAGAACTTGAAGAAAACCATGCTCGCTATGACTTCTTGGTGGAAGAAATCCTCTTTCCCTCTTATGATTCCCCATAATCTTGAGTCGTGTGCTTCCTCATGGGTATTGACTCCTCTCGATACACGCATATCTACTCTTACCTCTAACACCAAACTTTTCCAAACAACCTATTGAGAAATGAAAAAAGAATCCTTATAAGGAATGCATCACATTACCTAATCATGGCTAATGACCTATATAGAAGAGGTCTTGATGGTACTCTCCTTAGGTTTCCAGAGCATGATGAGTCTAAACATGCGCTAGAGGAAGTCCGCGAAGGTATTTGTGGATCTCATTCAAATGGTCTTTCGTTAGCTAAGAAACTCCTCCAAGCAGGGTATTACTGGCCCTCCATGGAAAAAGATTCCATACAGTTTGCTAAAACATGCAAGAAGTGCCAAAATCATGGCCTATAATTCATGCTCCCGCACGTGAGCTATTACCTTTTATTACTCACTGGCCATTTCAACAATGGGCCTTTGACCTGATTGGGAAAATCTATCCATCATCTTCAGGTGGACACAAATTCATCATAATAGCCACATAATACTTCACCAAGTGGGTTGAAGTAGTACCTTTGATCAAAGTTATGGGTAAACAAGTATCCATGTTTATTCTCAATTATATCATCTGCAGATATGGTATCCCCTCATCCATTTGACAGACAATGGGGGACAATTTAAGAACAAAGACATGGATGAACTTTGTGACAAGTTCAAAATTACCCAACACTATTCTTGTACTTACTATCCTCAAGGGAATGGACAGGTAGAGGCCTCCAATAAGAACATATTGAAGATCTTACACCAAACAGTGAGCAAGGATGGAAAGGACTGGTATCTTCAACTCAATCTAGCCTTATGGGCTTATAGAAAAAGCATCAGAACACCTACAGGGGCAATACCATTTTCTTTGGTATATGGTGCAGAAGCTGTATTGCCCATTGAAGTAGAAATACCTTCACTTCGAGTGAACCTACATGGACTCATCACAGATGAAGAATATCAGATTTCTAGAATCCAAGAGCTAGAACTATTCGACAAGCATAGAAAAGAAGCATTTGACCATCTAAGGGTCTATCAAAAGAGAATGTCTCGAGGCTACAAAAAAAAAGTGAGACCTAGAGAATTTTAGGTTGGGGACCTTGTGCTCAAAGAGAATTCCAAAAATCAACATCGTGAACAAAAAGGGAAGTTTGAACCCAACTGGCTAGGTCCCTTTGTGATCACTATAGCATTTGGCTCTGGGGCCTATCAACTATCAAATCTAGAAGGGGATACCTTTACTGATCCCATCAATACTCTCCACCTAAAGAAATTCTATGCTTGAGCATTCTCGCTGGTCAGCAGCATATATGATCCTAAAAAAACTATCAAAAAAAGTGAAAAAGCATAAAAATTCAAAAAACATTTGGAAAATATCCTGAAGAAATGACTGTCTTGGTGAAAACCTGGCAAACAGGCACCTTGATGAGTCAATCAAAAAAATAATAAAAAGAGAAAAAAAAATCAAAATAACAAAAAAAATGAAAATCAAGAAAAAGTGCCTTGGTGAAAACCTAGAAACAAGTGCCCTGGTAGCAAAAATAGAATCTCTACCAAGTGGTGAAAACCTAGCAATAGACACCACTTGTAAACTCAGTGCTCCATCTATCAATGCATATCATGGCTCATCTCATCTGTGGGATGATCTCTATACTCCTATGATATATCATATCAAATTAGTCCTTGCTTCACTGATTGAAGCCATCCTTAGGTCTTGTGTAGGCCTCCTGTTGTTCCAATGTCCTATCAGTCAAACTATTAAGCCTCCACACCTGGTATTTCCTTTGGACAATTTTCCTTTAACACGCTAGTGTTTTTCAACACTTTAATCAATAGTGTTTCTCAACACTTCCCCTTTGGACAAAACATGTGTTTCGAAACACAACATCGGATAACGCAATGCAATAATACACATGACAGTGTTCCTTAACACTCACCTCATCAACAAGTTAAATAGATTGAATGATGGCTGATAATTTTCTTGTATGCTGTCTGTTATCTATGATTTCTTATGTTTTCTTTGATTGCTGCTTGTTAGTGTAGTTCCAATGATCCTTATGTCAAGACAGTAGGGTGTATGTGGTAAGAGCTTTCACATTCAGGTGGATAAGCCACACATCCCTCGATCCTACTCTCTTGCACCATAAGGTGAGGTTGGTACTATCTCCTCGTCTATTATTCTGCTTCTTTTAACAAAAATGCACTCATGGTTATCTTGGCCCCGAATGCCTCGATACTGGTGCACCGTTGTTATATCAAAACTAGAAACAGTGTTTAGGTCATCTTGATGCTTATGCCTAGATGCTTACATTTGTTTCTCACATTTTATCCGATAAAAGGGTCATACTCATATCTTTATAGCTCCTAAGGTGCTAGTAAAGATTGTACTAACTCCAGTGTTCAAAACGTCCAAATGATGAAAATATTGTGACTATAAAAATCGGTGACTTGACTCTTGTCGTAGGTTGCATTTTTAGGCTTGCATAATAGAATCATAGCCTACTCCATCAAATCATCTAAACACAAAGCTATCCCTATAACCAATTGATCTTCTAATCCTCCGCTAACGTAATCAACTACATTTCATCTCCTTAAGGTTACTTACCTGCGCATAAAGTTTAATGACACGAACAAGAGCGTATTGTATGGTCAACACAAATGAAGCATGCATGAGTTACGGTCTAAGCTACATAAAGCCTACAACATCTGTCTTTCTTTGAAAATTGCACCCTTGGCTAATCAGACTACTCTGAGTCCATTTGTGGGACCGAAATCAAAATCTAACAATGTTTTGATCCTCAAAAATGCAAAATAACCTATATCTCATAAATGCAGTTGATTGTTAATGCTTTCCTCATAGGATTCCAATTCGAGATTCCTTTTGATCATATTTATTGTGCACTTCCCTCCTTAATCCATTTTGGTCAAACTTGGTCAACCAGTACCTTAAAGTAGGCTCATATATCATATCTCAATGCTTTTTCAATCTATCAGGCTTGTACCTCCCCTCCTTTCAACTTTGTTCCTGAGGGGGCAGTACCATTATATCAACAATTTGATTCACATCACAAATTTAATCTCTAAGGGCATCAGGCTCTAACTTAAATCAAGATCTAATCAAGTGATTCTCATCACTGCGCATAGAATCTCAAAGCTCTAGGGGCATATCAGGTTCATTGCACCATATCAATCTGAGAACTCCCCTCAATCTAGTAATTGGCTTCATTAGGATCCATATCAAGTCAATTATCCCAATCAATCAATCAAATGACAATCAGTCTCATTGCACCACATCAGGTTGGTTCATCATTTCAAAACTTAAATCTTAAACCGAGAAATCTACTGGGAGGATGGACATTTACTTTCATCATTTCAGATCAAACTAAATACTCAGACTCTTCTATCAGTCTTCACTCAATAGAGCCTGGAGCTGATATATTTAGATCTCTTTATCAGTCTTTGTTCAATCAAGTTCAGAACTGATATCTTCAAATATTCAATTGATCTTCGCTCAATCAAGTCCGAAATCAGTTTCTGATCTGTGGGATAGTTTCATCAATTCACATCAAGCTATTTCTAGATTTAATCAAAATTCAAATGTTCTTTGACCCAATGTGTTCCCAGATCGATCACACATTAGTCAAAGAGGGGCAAATTTAATCACCCAAAAATGGTCTAGTAAACCCATGAACCCCTTTTCTCAGATATTTGGTCTTAATAAATCCTAAATCTAAGACATTATCATTAGACTCTAAAATTATTGAGCATTTAATCAAACTTGCTTACATAATTTTAAATCTTGAATTGCTAAATCAAATCATCAATCATCAAAGCCTAAACCCCAAAAAAGCATAAACATTGGGATAAAATCAAAAAGTCCTAAGTCTCAAAAATTGAACCCATTCACACATGGGTGTGCACTCAAAAATCAAATAAAACAAATAAAAGAGAGGAAAATACCAATTTTGTCTTATTCTCCTCATAAGTTGACCAATCAAAATTACTTTATCATCTCACATGGATTGAGAGGAATTGCATCTCCACCATTGATCAAATTCTTATGCCTCTTAATCTCAACCACTCATTCCTTGAAATCTCTTATAAAAGGGATAGCTCCCTTTGCTCATAGCTAGAGATTTTGCTAGATTGGATAGACTTGATGAATTTTGGAGAGAGATGCTAGTAGTACAAGAAGATTTGGAGTACAGTTATGATGCTATTTTCATCTTAGATCTCATAGTGCATTCATAGTTTATTTACTATCATGCTAGTTTCTTACATTTATTGCATTGTTAACTTCATTTCTTAGTTTAATGACATTCTAGTTCTCATATCATAGCTTAATCTAGATGCATTGTTATTTCCATTTCTAGTTTAAATCTTGCATTCTAGCTTCATTTCTCATAGTTGCTATGCATTTCATTTGATAGTCTATGCATTCTCATTTTCAAGCTTTCAAGAGCAAAGCATGCAAGTCTATGCATCTTGCTCCATATTGCATTGAATCTTCCATTTTGGAGTAGTCAAGTCATTGATTTCTCTATGTATAATCTGATGGACAAACATGAGAATCACACTCGCTTCAACTAGGAAGCAATAAGCCGATTTCTAAGGGTTTTGATCATGCTTTGAATCTTATGTTTTGCTAACCCCTTTTGATATAATGGTTTATTGAAGTGTTTGGTTGTAGATTCTAGTTGCACATTTTACCACACACAGTAAACACTAAGTTCAATTGCTGCTACTCGGTAAAGCTTAAGAAAAAAATAAATAATACATTCATCAAGCAGTATATATTTGCTAGAATTACATAAGGCATACATCTTGTAGGATTGAAAGATAACTGAAGGTAATTATATATGTGATATAAGTTTTGGTAGGGATTATTGGATTAATTTTTGAGGCCACTGATACCCCCCCCCCCCCCCCTCTTAGTTATTCTAACAAATTGTTGATTGGTTAGCCAATCTAAGTTTCAAGGAAGGTTTTTTTCAATTCACTGAAGATAAAAATAGTATCCTGATCTTCAACTCAAAAAATTTCCAACTTTCTAAAATTGTCAGCTAAGATGAATAGAATGCTTGTGTGGATTAATAAAAGAGTTGTTTCTACTTTGAATTTTGGCCAATTGAGTTCCTTGGTCTTATGCTTTTTTTTCCCTTTTAACTACACGTGGTTCAAAATGGCTAATCTCCCCCCCTCAATTGTAAGAACTTATCTTCTAGGGTAGTGTTGTATTTCCCCTTCTTTCTAGTGCCAAGATTAAGGTATTTTATTTTATTGATGATGAGTTTTATTTCCCTCTTTTAGTTGATCTATCCTCCTCTTAGGCAATCCTGATGCTTTTTTCTAATTTCTTTATTGGCCGCTCCATTTGGTATTTAATGGTGTGTTTAGAATATTTAGATGACATCTCCTTGAACTATTACTATGGTTTTTGGTCTTTTTTATATCTCAACAAAGTAAAAGTGCTAATATTCAGCATACTAAAATCACCATGGATTTTTTAAATTGGTTTTGTAGTATTTATTTTGTATAATTTTGGTCCATGTTCCATGCCTTTCAATTCCCTTGTGTGACTCTTTGGCATGGTCTCCTTTGCACCCCTTCTCGGCTCCTTTTGCCAACACATTTCTCTTTTCTGATTTCTTCTAACTTTCTGTCCCTTTCAAGTTGTCTTGCTAGTAACAGTTCTAATGTGCATCCAACCAATTAAATGCCACTCCCCCTTTGTAATTGGATCTTAACTCCACCAAGTGATCTCTCTCAATGTTTTAGATAATTCTATAAGCCTCTCCCAACCATCACCTATTTCCGATTTATGAAGAAATTTGATTCTTCATATTGGTGACTCCAAGCTAGATCAAGAATTGTGAAGAAATTGCATAGCTTGTCCAATTTTGACAAAAATAAGACAAATAAGGGGCGAGGACCACATATAGTTCCCAGACAAAGTAAATGGAAACTTTTTTCTGTGAGAAATATTAAAGTAGAAACTAAATGTCACTCATGATCATACTAGTCCAATTCCTTCTACCAATTTTGGTGCCTTGTCAAGAATGAATCCTATGGAGGAGGTTTCTTCTAGTGTCTTTGTAATTCTTTATGAAATGAACACAAATTGGTTCAATTTATTTAAGGGATTCACCATGAAAAATCCACCACCCAAAACCTAAACATATCAATTCATGAGCTCCTTGATAATACAAATATGAAATGTCTTAAGTGCTAATTGACACAAAAAAAATCAATGGTAATACAATGATAACACAATAGTGTTGCAAAATTCAGAGATCAATAAAAATTATCAAAATGATGTGTAATCAATTACAAAAGTACAGGAAAGGGCCCTCCCACGATATGTATCCGCATTGGGAGGCATGGATACAAAGATATGTGATTACAGATCTGATCGCCGAATTATGAGATCGCTGATGTATATTGAATGCCTTCAACTCAAAATCATGCAACTCTAAGAAATATTACAAACCCCCCTTTCACCAAAATGGTAGACTCACCACATCACCAATTTACTTAAAAATAAGGGTCATTACTTCAATCCAAGTTTACCATTGCATCTTAGTGCAATATATTCTCTTTTATAATAGCTTATGTTATTAGATGTATAAACTTATATTATTCAAGTTTATATATACTATAACAATACATTCCATTGGAATTACTACAAATTACAATAATCTAATAAACCTTATTATCAAAGTGAACTTGTAAAATCTCATTTTCCCAATATTGTTCTCCAAACATAGAAGCCATTAGTGTAACTAGGATAAGATTATTATGATTGATATTCATATAAGATGTAAGGTAACATTGGATAAATGAATTTTGTATGCAGGAACCAAAACTCCCTTTGGTGATTATTATTCTCAAGGATCAAAAAGTATCGGCAAGGAGATGATTCTTCAGGTATAAGTCTTGTAGGCCTTACATGAGGTTGTTACAAAAAAATATTAATTTGAACTTTATGATTTACATTGAATTATTTGTATGTTTTTCACTGAATTTTTTATATGTTTGTATGGTTTACATTGAATGGTTTATATGTTTGTCATTGAATTTTTGTATCCTCTAATCACTTGAAGCATCGAATTCCCCAATGACAGGAAGACAGAGAGATATACAAATGAACATCCTTCAAGTATGACTTCAAGCATTGGATGCCCAAAGATAGGAAGAGAGAGATACAAATGAACATTGTCTCTCTCTTCTTGTCTTTTGGGCATCGAAAGATTCAAGTCAATGTTGACATCATCAGATCGGTTGACAAATTCAGTATTTGTCTTCAATAATATTGCTAGAGGAAGGCATTTATGAGCGGTTTGGCTATATTTGAAGCCAAGTAATTTGACTAAATTAAGTTTATATTCTTGTAATTTGTTTGGTGATATTGGGTTGTAACCATGAGTATGGATAGGACTAATGACTGTGTATGAGTAGGAAACATATAAGGACATTGGAGGAGTGGACAAAGGTATGTTTTTAAGGGTATAACATTAATGAGAATTTTTTGTAGGAAGTAGGCCTAATGGGTGAATTTAATTATGATTGATAAAGATGTAAGCTAACATTGGATAAATGAATTTCGTATGCAAGAACCAGAACCCCCTTTAGTGAGGATCCTGCGTAATGTACATAATGACAAGGCAATGATTCTTCTCAAGGAGATATAGGTATAAGTATTTCAGGCCTTACCGAGTAGCTAGGAAAAAATATATCAGGGCTCAAGAGACCAAAATAATTGGCCTTAGTCTTTTTTCCATGTAACTACCAAAACATTTTACCTTTCATTAGCTCATCATTAGTGGAGGACTGAAGGAATTTAATAGATAATATTTTCATGATAACGTATCTTATTTTAGTTGAGGTTGCACAAATCTCTATCTATATTTTGCACACCTTGTGGACTTCCAGGAACTCCATAAAGAAGCATCTCCTTATGTGGCCTACATTACAAGTTCTAACATAGCCGTATATTTTCTAACACGGTCTTAAGTGTTAACTAGAAAAAAATAGTCAAAAGATTGAACTGATTGAGGTGGGGGATGTGAAGAGTTTGACTGTAGAAAGGCTTAAAGATTGATGAGATGAGTTGGAGGTTTTGATATTGTAATAGGTATTAAAGCCTCTAAAATAATCTATCAGGAAACAACGAGGTGCACTAGGCATGAACTAGGGGTGTGCAATAAATTTGAGCCAAACTAGATGCAATCATTTATCATTATCAAAGGTTGATAAATGATTGCATGTAGTTAGACTCGAATGCATTGCACACCCCTAGTTCATGCCTAGTGCACCTATTATTGCCTGATAGATTATTTTAGGGGATTTAATTACCTATTACAAGATCAAAACCTCAAACTCAAGTCATCAATCTTAAAGCCTTTCTACTGTCAGATTCTTCACATCCCCCACCTCAATGAGTTCACCAATTTGAATATGTTTTTTTTTTCTATTTGACGCTCAAGACCATCTTAGAAAATATACGGCTCTGTTATAACTTCTAATGCAGGCCACAAAAGGTGATGCTTCTTTATGGATGTCCTCAAAGTCCAAAAGTGCATGACATAGATAAATCATGCAACCTCAACTAAAATAATATAAATTACCACGAAAATGTGATCTATTAAATTCCTTAAGACCCTCGCATTTGATGAGCTAATCAAAGGTAAAATGTTTTGGCAATCACATCGACCAAAGATAGGGACCAACTATTTTGGTCTCTTGAGCCCTGATATCTTTAGTCCAATATGGTGTCAGAATTCTGACACCACCATCGTTGGACTTCCAGGATACACTGACAGGGATGATGTATTCATGACAACATGCCCGTCAAAAATTGCGATGGGGGCCAAGTTTTCCCAATGGTTTTTTTTGACGGGGATGCTCTACTCCTGAGGACATCCTCTTCAAAAATGGTGACAAGGATTGGGTTTGGCCGACGACATTTTCTAACGATGATGATGTACTCATAATGACATTCCTGTCAAAAATGGTGATGGAGGCTATGTTTTCCCGATGACATTTTTTGATAGCGATGTTGTACTCGTAACAACATCCCCATCAAAAATGACAATGGGGGTTGGGTATGCCCGATGAATTTTTATGATGGGGATGTTGTACTCGCGACAACATCACCATGAAAATTGTGAGGGGGGATGGGTATGTTTGATAGCCTTTTCTGATGGGGATGTTGTACTCGTGAAAACATTTCCATCAAAAACTGTGATGGGGGCTGGGGTATGATTAATGAAATTTTCTGACGGGGATGTTTTAGTTGCGATGACATACCCGTCAAAAATTGCGACGGGGGCTGGCTATGCCTGATGACATTTGGTGATGTGGATATTGTACTTGCGAAGACATCCTCGTAAAAAACTATGACAGGGTTGGCTATGCTCGACAAAATTATGCGACATGGATGTTGTACTTGCGATAGATTCTCTGTCAAAAAATGTGATGGGGGTTGGGTATGCCTAATGACATTTGGTGATGTGGATATTGTACTTGCAATGACATCCCTATTGGAAATGAGTACTCATTTGATGGTGAATTAGAGGCCTTTTTTATGCCTTTTTCATCACAATGGCCACGACATCTTTGTTGGTCATAATTAATGACGCAAAAACATCGATGATAGTTTGCGATGGTTTTCTGTAGTAGTTCCGACAGTTAGCCATCAAAATTTGGCACCAAATGTATTAGTGAGCCTATTTCTATCTATTGTGATAATTCAAGTGCTATTAACATTTCTAATAATCTAGTGTTGCATTCAAAGACAAAGCATATATCTATCAAGATTCACTTTTTGAGAGAGAAGGTGAATGAAAAAGAAGTCAAATTGGACTATGTGTGTACAAAGGAAAAGATAGCAGATATTTTCAAAAATCCATTACCTAAGGATAATTTCAAGTATATCAGAGGTAAGTGTTGAATAGGGTGAATAAATGAGAGGGGGGGTGAATCAGTTATTCCCACATACTTAACAAAACTTTTTCCCTATCGCTAAACTATTAAAAAATGACAATAACAACTTTTGATTTATCAATTAAGTACTTGAAACATCCATAGAAAATGTAAACATGAAAACACAAAAACACCGACATAGATAACACCAAGATTTATGTGGAAAACCCAAGCTGAAAAAAACCACAGAGAAGCTAATTCTCCTGAAAAAAAAGACCTATTAGGGTGACATCGATTAAAGTAATTTTTACAAAGGCTCATTGTTGGTTGTGCTCACTGCAGGCTAGCTCATTGTTGTTCAACTCACTGTTAAGTGGGATAACTACCCGTACACAATTGAGATATCAAAATTGATACAACAAAATACAAACTGAATGAATTGGATCTAAATGTGCATGAACAATTTAACAATTAAGCTTTGTCACCACAACCACTAGTACATCACTAATAATCTGATCCAATGCTATCGATATGTAAGCATTGTTTAGATCTTCAATTTGTCACCTCAGATATTACTACTCACATAGACCACTTCCACAAGTATGCACTATAATTTTCATCATATCCACTACACACACTCTCTCACTCTCGGATACAAATATTCTCCTTTATTTATATAAGTATTTGTTCATACAGTTGTCAGCCCACATTAAATGTATGTGATGGCCCCAAAACAAAATATATTACAATTTTATTTAATACATAGCATCGATCCTAAATCTAGGACATACTTAAGAACATTTATCCACATGCTACAACATGACCCACCTACGGGTCATACTTAGGATATTACAATGCATATTACATTTTCAAGAGCTACCACAACTACCACAACCAAGACCAAAAGATGAAACATGAAGTAACTGAAACCACCAATTGAGCAATCTTCATGATATGTTGTAGCTGATATACAATAAAAACATTTGATGAACTACACTACTACCTAGATACTTGTAGAAACATTGTAACAAACCCAATCACTAGAAATCAATACAATTGAACACCGAAAACACAGAAGTGCACAAAAACATATGAGCCATGAATAAAATAGTATACACTTTCCAAGAAATGTCAAGACCACAAAGAAAATTCATACTAAACTTGTTATGTACATAACCAAAACTCCTTTTATATAATTGAAAACCAACAAGATCATATCCAAAATTGTCGATAACCAATCGATACTGCTAGAGTGTCAGTATGGAGGTTTTGACATCAATAAAAATCAATGCCAACAACAATCACAATGAGTCTAATAGTAAGTTAGGGGTGATTGTCCATCTTGATCAAAACTAAGGTGCATTGGAGTGTATAAGTCCAATGGAATCAAAAGAGATATCTTACGATCTGGATTGATGTTTTGGTGGCTACTACTTAGGGGGAGTAGTCAATCTTGAGTTTTGTGAGACAAATGTTTAGATTTGTTCATATTTTTGGCCTCTATAGTTAAGTGCATATATGTGCCTTTTCCATTTATGTCAAAGGGGGAGAGATATTCATGTGAAAAATAGTATTTGGTAGAGATTCAACTAAGAGGGAGAGATTCAGTATGAGAGGAATTGAAGAGAGACTTTGATAGATATGTTGGATATTGTTGGTAGTACTATTGATTTGATCTCTTTGACATTGATTATTTTTCACATCATATGTTTCCATCAATTCCAAAGGGGATATTGTTGGAATGATATGCATATATGTGTTTCCATTGATGTTTTGTCATCAATGTCAACATATTTCTCTATATTTGAGATAGTGTTCCTGAGATGTTTAGTGAGTTGTTTGGTTTGGTATAGACACTGTGTTGAAGATCAGTGTATTTGGATGAATGCATTGCATTTTAGGATTTTTGTAGTTGACTCAGTTCAACTTTCATAGGTTTGCATGGTGAATTGAGTAAGTTATGAATTTTTGTGTAGATATTGGTATTTTGGACATTCAGAGGTGACAATGTGACAATATTTGGATCAGTGGTGTGTTAGAATAATTGAGAGGGGGGGATGAATCAGTGGCCTAAAAAATATTCCAATAAATTAAACCAAAAACTTAGTACCACAATATTAAGCCTCTAGTTATCTTCAATCCTACAAGCTCTATGCCTTCAAACAATTATAAAAAATAACTACTGCTCGAAGTTCACTGTTAAACCTTATTCTTACTGTTTATCGAATAGCAGTCTTTCATTTACCAAAAAATAGTAAATTGCTTAGTGTATACCGATCAATCTAGATTAGTTATGTGTAATGAAAATTACTAAAGTAATGACTCATAAACAAATTGACACGTGGATATTTAATGTGGAAACCCTATTAAAGGAAAAACCACTTGGGACCAGTAACCCAAAATTTTCACTCTTCTGAAGTGAGCTCAGTGAAGAGCCAACCATGTTAAAGGTTACAAACACACTGTTAGGTGTGACCTTGTTAGAGGATTTAAATAGATTAGTTTGTCACTTGATATCGGGCATCTCTATGCTACCTTCTATGACCAAACCCTGGTTTGTCAAATGGTATCTGACATCTCATTCTATCTTCATGGTCAAAATTTTTGATACTCCTTGGGATGTATCTCAATATAGAAATGATCTTTAAATCCTGCTTGGTTAAGAGACTTTCTGAATCAATGGTTAAACTGAAACAATAAATGATCTGTTCACACATACAACTTAGACTTGCAAATTTTCAGATATATTGTAAGCTCATTATACCTTTCTGATCAATGTAGCTTTTCAATACCTTTGATCCACTTCTTTCTACTCAGTGATGTTGTACTTCTCTATTGCTAGGTGTCCACAGAAATCTTTAGCTCTTTCCTCAGCTTGATTGATTAGGACTGTATGAAGTTTTTCTTCATTAGTTTCTCTCCAACATCCTCTTTTTCTATTCATTCCCCTAATTAATAATGAATTATATTGTCTCTTTATATAAATGATATCATCATTTCTCACTTCTTGATTTTCTTGTTCTTGGAATGATCCACAATCTTAGCCAATCTTTCTTTAAATCTTTACTTCAATTTTATCCCTTATATTTCTCCTTGACAACTGGATAAAAAAACTTTAAATCTTTTACTTATATCTGGCTGTAAATTGTCGATGAAAACAATGTTAACAACCAGTTAAGCCTATCTTTATCTCTTGCCAGCTAAGTATTTTTTCATTTCTAAACTTCAGTTAATTTTGGTGTTTTAAATCTTTGACAGCTTCAGTCAACACTTCAGTTATCCTTGGGCTTCTCCGTCGGTGTTGTCTATCCATCGGGGTTGTCTATCCGTCGGGCATCACTATGAAGTTTTGCTAGTTATTTATGCTTGTAATTCTGCTTGTCAGTTTTCTTGCTCGGGCATCACTATGACTTTTCTCTCGGTCTTCTCTGTCTGTCGGGTTCCACTAACCATCGGTGTTTGTTGTCACTTAGTGAATGCTTGTCTTTTATGCATTACTAAAAACATAATCTTTATCTCTCTATTTCTCTGAAGTCTTTGACACTTTGAATATAACCGATCAGATTATATCAAGTTGATATCAATGACAATACAATCCATTAACTGATTTAATGTCTTTCATTATATTTTTGCATTTCGATGATCAACTTGACATCTTCAAACATTCAATCAATTATATTTCATCAATCTCTCCCTTTGGCATTGATGGAAACACACTACATTATCACACTATATTATTACTAATACAATATGAAATATATCAAGTGCATTTCATCCATCTCTCCCAAATATTTTTATTCTATAACTAGTACAAATGTCTGGCTCTCAGTAAGCTCAAATAGCTTAGATTTGTTTCTTGCAAAGTGTATTCTTCAATCTTCAATCTCTTTACTGGATAGATGTATCAAATTCTTATTCTATTTCTGATATGTGCTCTACCTTGACTGTTCCTCTCCTTGATCATCTCTTTTTCCTTTGACAACAATAACTCCCTTAGTATGTATTCTCTTCCTTTTTTTACTTCTCTCCCTTAGATAAATATTTCATATGTAATCAATCTCTCCCTTTGGATAATGATTAACTCTTCCTTTTGATTCTTAGGAACTTCTCTCTATGGATAATGATATAATCTCTTCCTGATAATGGGATAATCTCTCCCTTATGATTCCTAAAGATAATCTCTCCCTTGTAATTCCTGATAATGACATAATCTCTCCCTTTGACGAAAATGCCAAACAATTCTTCTATATCATCTTCCATCCCTTTTTATAATATATTCCTTGAATTTCCCTATCCATCAGGATTACAATGACTCTGGTGTTCGGTGCAAATTTGTACCTTACTGTGTACAGATGTATCTTTGTAGTCCATAACTCAGCTTGCAACAACATGAATGATATTTTGATTGTGTGTAGGCTAATGCAGCCTTCTAGTCAGATTTACTGACCGATAGACAAGGTTGGACCCCTAGTCTCTGTCTCAGGTACTCAAATGTATCTTTTGGCAATGGCTTGGTGAATATATCAGCTAATTGTTCCTTGGATTAAACATATTCTAGTATCACCTCTTTTTCTTGCACTTGTTCTCTTAAATAGTGATACTTGATTGCTATATGCTTAGTCTTAGCATGCATGACTAGATTCTTAGAAATATTAATTGCATTGGTATTATCACAATAGATAATCACTAGTTCAAGAATCTTCATATTCATACCTTCCAGCAACTATTTGATTCATGCAATATTGGAGTAATTTGTAGCAGTAACCACATATTCTACTTCTCTAGTAGACTGAGAGATGCATCCTTGCTTCTTGCTGATCCATGTGACAAGTTTGTCACCCATGAAGAATGCTCCTCCAGCTGTGATCTTTCAGTCATCAATGTTTCCAGCCCAATCAGCATCTGTATAGACTTGTAGCTCAAATTTTCCTTATCTTTTATACCATAAGCCATAGTCCTCGGTGTTCTTTAAATTTATCATAATTATCTTAACAACAATCATATGTGATTCTTTGGGATTAGCAGAGAATCTTGAAACTATTCTAACTGCATGTGCTATATTTGGTCTGGTATGAACAACATACATTAGTTTTCTAATCATTGATCTATACAAGGTCTGATTCACCTCATTTGATTTGTCTTCCTTTGTCAGCTTACATCTGGTTGCCATAGATGTTCCAACTAGTTTGGAATCTTCCATCTTGAATAGCTTCAACACTTTTTTGATGTATTTGGACTGAGTGATATATATGTCTGCATCTTGTTCAAGAATCTGTAGACCAAGAAAGAATTTGATCTCCCCAAACATAGAAATTTCAAATTCTTTGCTCATTTCATTAGCAAAGGATTTACATAACATTTCATTTCCCCCAAAAATGATATCATCAATAAATATTTCAGCAATTAGAATATTACCAGTGGTATCTTCTTTGAAGTACATATTTCTATTTTCACTTGTTCTTACAAATTCATTGCTAATGAGATAGGAGTGAAGTCTTTCATACCAGGCTCTAGGTGCTTGTTTCAATCCATACAAGGCTTTATGTAGTCTACATACCATGTTTCTCTTGTTTGGATCAACAAACCCTTCTGGTTGTTCAATGTATACCTCTTCTTCCAGTATTCCATTTAGGAATGCAGATTTGACATCCATCTGGTATACCTTGACTCCTTTAAATGCAGCATAAGCAAGTAAGTTTATTATTCCTTCTAGTCTAGAAATGCATGTAAATGTTTCTCCATAATCAATACCTTCTTCTTGTGCATACCCCTTGTATACTAACCTTGCTTTGTTTCTTGTGACTTCTCCATTCTCATTCAGCTTGTTTCTGAATATCCATTTGGTATCGATGACATTCTTGTCATCAGGTCTCGGTACTAGTGTCCATGTACTATTCTTCTCAATCTGTTCTATTTCTTCATTCATAGCACTAACCCATTCTTCATTCTCAAGTGCAGTATTAATGGATTTAGGCTCAAAATCACAAAGTAAACATCTAGTTTTTAGTGACTTACTTCTTGTTCTCATTCCAGCCTTCTTGTCTCCTATGATCTGATTCTGTGGATGATGTCTTCTGACATACTTGGAAATTTTTGGTTCATCTCTCTGTCCATCATTCTAATCATCATCTTTTCCTTCATTCTGATCTTCATCACTCGGTACATCACCTTGAGGATTTTCCTAATTTTTGGTAATTGCAGCTTGATGCTCGGGTGCAATGTTCTATTTCTTGGGAGAGATACATTGTTTCTTAGGTAGAGTGTCAAGTTCTTCAGTGTAAATAAACCTGTTGTAGTCTTCTATTTATTTTCTTCTTTCCTTATCATTCTTTTTTGCAAATTCATCTATTCTTACATTTGCAATTTCGATTATCTTGTTAGAAGACTTGTTAAGACATTTATAAGCCTTTCTTTTGGTGGAATACCCTAGAAGGATACCTTCATCACTTTTGGAGTCAAGCTTTCCATTTTTATCATCTTTCAAAATACAACATTGACTACCAAAGATTTTGAAGTAACTTACATTAGGTCTGTAACCATACCAAAACTCATAGGGTGTGTTCTTTGTGTCCTTCTTCAATTGTACTCTGTTCAATGTGTAGATAGCAGTACTGACAGCTTCTCTCCATAAAGTTTGAGTGATGATTTTCTCAATCATCAATGTTCTTGCACAATCAACAATTGATCTGTTTCTCCTTTCAGCAATTCTATTTTATTGTGGTGTTCTCCGTGCTGAAACTTGTCTTTTAATTCCATGTTCATTACAAAAATTAGTGAATTCATCTGAAATAAATTCCTCTCCTCTATCTGATCTTAAGCATTTCAATTCCTTACCACTTGATTTTTTACCATAGCCTTATACCATTTAAACATCTTGAATGCTTATGATTTATCTTTTAAGAACATAATTTTCATCATTTGAGAATAATCATCTACAAAGATAATGAAATACCTATCTCCATAGTAACTCTTTGTCCTCATGGGTCCACATAAGTTAGTATGGACTAATTCTAGAATTGCATCAGATGTATGAAATTTACTCTTGAAACTAGACTTTGTCATTTTAACTTTTTGACAATTCTTGCACATGATCTGCTCGAGCTTTGACATGCTCGGTAAGCCTCTTACATTCCTTTTATTTCTTATCTTTACCACGTTGTCAAAATTCACATGACACAATCTCTTATGCCACAACCACATGTCTTCGTTTCTAGTCATTAAATAAGTAGTGTTTACATCATCAAGATAGAATAGGTTACCTTTTGTCTATTCACCAGTTCCAATCAACCTTCCTGATTCATTGAAGATCTTTGCCTTCTTATTCTCAAATGCTACTTGTGACCTGTATTATTCATCTATGAAATGCTTAACAAATTATAATTCAGTCCTTTTACCTAGATTCAACATTATGGTTCCTTTACCTTCAACTAGACAAGGTGTGTCATTACCCATTCTTACTGATCCACCATTATAGTATTCAAAAGTTTCAAACTTTTGTTTATCACCGGTCATGTGGTGAGTGCAACCACTATCTATAATCTAGACATCATTCTTACTAATCTTGGATATTGTAACACCCCAAAATTGGCATCTTGCAACTCTAACCAATTTTGTTGCATTTGTCATTCTTCTGGATCATCAAAGTCCTATTGTACTAGGCAATTCTGAGTTTTTTTAACTAACTCTACTCGACCTGAATGTCAAATGTAGAAAATCTTAAATCTGCATCAATCATACATCATGTTTAATTCCTAAATATCTATTGGCTAAATAAACCTTATGATCGAATTAATTTAATTATAAAGTCCTAGCACTTTAATTAAATTAAATTCACCCTCTTTAGCTGAGAC
>MU225912.1:434538-450816 GCA_018584345.1 Thuja plicata
AGAACCCCTTAAGAAACATTAGGACACATTAGAGCCCATTAGTGTGTCGTACAATGATTAATAAATTTGAAGGGGTCCTAAGAGGTCCTAATGTGTCATAAGAGATCCTAATGGGTCCTAATGTGTCATAAGGGGTTGTAATGGTTCCAAAAGGATTGTAGGACCACTTAGGACCCATTATGACCCCTTATGATATATTAGAACCACTTATAACTCTAAAGAGTGTCCTATGATGATTAATGCTCTCTCTCTCTCTCTCATGGGTCCTATGACTATTAATGTGTTTTAAGGGGTCCTAATGAGTCCTAATGTGTCGTAATGGGTATTAAGGGGTCGTAATGGGTCCTAAGGGTTCCTAGGACCACTTAGAACCCATTAAAACCCCTTATGAGACACTAGTACACATTAAAGCCCATTAGTGTGTCCTACAATGATTAGTGTATTCTAAGGGGTCTTAAGAGGCCCTAATGTGTCCAAAGGGGTCGTAATGGGCTCTCTCTCTCTCTCTCTCATGAGTCCTATGACTATTATTGTGTTCTAAGGGGTCCTGATGAGGCCTAATGTGTCCTAATGGGTCTTAAGGGGTTGTAATGGGTCCTAAGGGTTCCTAGGACCACTTATAAACCATTAAAACCCCTTATGAGACACTAGTACACATTAGAGCCCATTAGTGTGTCCTACAATGATTATTGTATTCTAAGGGGTCTTAATAGGCCCTAATGTGTCCTAAGGGGTCGTAATGGGTCCTAAGGGGACCTAGGATCTCTCTCTCTCTCTCTCACTCTCTCTCTCTCATGGGTCCTAAGACTATCAATGTGTTCTAAGGGGTCCTAATGAGCCATAATGTGTTCTAATGGGTCTTAAGGGGTCGTAATGGGTCCTGAGGGTTCCTAGGACCACTTATAACCCATTACAACCCCTTCTAAGATAGTAGTACACATTAGATCCCATTAGTGTGTCCTATGATGATTACTATGTTCTAAGGGGTCTTAAGAGGCCCTAATGTGTCCTAAGGGGTCATAATGTTTCCTAAGGGGACCTAGGACCACTTAGGACCCAATATGATACATTACAACCACTAAGAACCCTAAAGAGTGTCCTTAATCAAGTCAAGGGCTTAAGATTATAATCAATAGTCCAATGAGAATCATGTTCAAAACAATGTGCTGATTCCTGAAATTTGGCTAAGTCTGAAATTTCCTAAAAATCCTCAAAATCTAGAATCTTTATCTTAACTCCTATGAAGCTGAAACCACTCTCAAACATTCTGGAAGAATATGCATAAAATGTAACTTAAGTATAATAAAGGAAGAGTATGTAACTTATACTTAAATGATACATTTTATTTATTGGCCTAGTGCTGAAATTGGTCTAGCAGGGCCTGTTGGGCTTTCTTCCTCCCTCCCTTAAGCATTTTTCATAATGTTACATAGGGTGTACGCCCTAAAGGGTGCACACCCTATTGTTTTTTATTTCCCGAGCCTTAGGCTCGGGCAATCAAAGCCATAGGGTGTGCACCCTATAGGGCGTACGCCCTATTGCTTTTTGGGGACCAAAAAAAAGTTTGGCACCTTTTTGGTCCCCCATCTTGGTGCACATACCCAGACATGAAATCATTGTTTCTCACTTCTTGATTTTCTTGTTCTTGGCATGATCCACAATCTTAGCCAATCTTTCTTTAACGCTTTACTTTAGTTTTATCCCTTAGATTTATCCTTGACAAGTGGATAAAATAGCTTTAAATCTTTTACTTATCTTTGGCTTTAACTTGTCACTGAAAAAAATGTTAACAACTAGTTAAGTCTGTCTTTAGCTCTTGCCAGCTAAGTATTTTTTTGTTTATGAACTTCAGTTAATTTTGGTGTTTTAACTCTTTGATAGCTCCAGTCAACACTTCAGTTCTCCTCGGGCTTATCTGTCAGTGTTGCCCGTCCGTTGGGGTTGTCTATCCGTCGGGCATCACTGTGAAGTTCTGCTTGTCGGTTATGCTTGTAATTATGCTCATCGATAATGCTTGTCAGTTTTCTTGCTCAAGCATCACTGTGACTTTGCTCCTGGTCTTCTCTGTCCGTTGGGTTCCACTAACCGTCAATGTTTGTTGTCACTTAGTGAATGCTTGTCTTTTATGCATTATTGAAAGCATAATATTTATCTCTCTGATTCTTTGAAGTCTTTGACACTTTGAATTTAACCGATCAAATTATATCAAGTTGACATCAATGACAATACAATCCATTAACTGATTTAATGTCTTGCATTATGTTTCTGCATTTCAGTGATCGACTTAACATCTTCAAACATTCAATCAATTATATGTCATCATGGTGTTGTGCATTGCAATATTTTCATGATATATGGATGTATGTAGAATTTTTGGGACATTGATATGTGTCCTCAACTCAATTAGTTCATGATTTGGAGGTCTGCAAGCAATTTTTCTTGATTTACAATCGTTGTTGTTGATGTTATTGAGGTTTGGTTTGATGATGTTGATGATTTAAGTTATTTGAGTTAATGTGGATATTCCTGAGGTAATTCATGATTCTTATGGATGTTTCTAGATCATTTTTATGTTGTGTTTCTAGTTCGCATTGATCGATGTAATCATATTGGGTGATTTTTATTGGTGAGTTTATGTTCTTCATGTTCTTGGTCGACTTGGTGGTGTAGGATGTTGTGGATGTTTGTGGCATGATTATTGGATACTTAGCGTATTTGAGGCATATGATTTTGGTTCGTGCTATGTCCTGGCCAATATTGTTTGGTTTGCACTCAATATTTTTTTATTGAGAGAGGTTATATCTTTAATAGTACGAGAGAGTGTGGAAGAGTACGTGAATGTAAAAATATTGATCTGGTCTGGGAAATAAAGTTTTACTTTAATGGAACTAACCCAGGCATGTTGAAGATGCTATTATCTAGTTCATGATCTGTGGATTGTTGTCCATATTTATTTGTAAGGCATTGAGCCTTCCCAGGGAAAGAAGCCTTTTTGTATTTGAGTAGTGAGATCTAGGAAGTGTTCCTCAATGAATATGCATTCCCATTGTAATACTCCTAATAGGGTATAGTGCTTTTAACTAAGTACATCATCTTATGGGTTCATCTCCATCGTGGTTTTTCCTTTTATCAGGTTTTCACAATAAAAATCATGGTGTTATGTGTTCTTGATGTTTTGTGGAAGTGTACTTCATTGTTAATTTATCATATCTAAAGATAACATTGAAAATTTGATTAATTTGTGGAGTTTTGGACACTTGACTCACCCCCCCCCCTCTTAGATGTTTACTTCCATATTTCCATCAAAACCTCCATCTCGCGCACCTGCAATAGAGGAGATACAATACAAAAAGCTGCCAAATAGTATTACAAAACCATCAGCTAAAACCACACAAAAAGAGGTGCCCATCTCATCTCAATTCAAAAATGCTCTATGATGTGTCAATACACACACCAACATGTGTAACTCCCTTTTACAACTCATTTACATGTTTGATAGATTTTTATATTTCCTATTTCAGGAGACCCAACATCCAAAGACCATAAATTTTGAACTGTGTACCCAATTTTCTATTACAATAATTTTTGGAAACCTTTTGAAGCACTCTACAACCTAGGACTATGAAGCATCATACTAGACAAGTTTTGACCCCTTTTGGGGCCTCTAAGGCCTTCAAAATTGAGTTTAAAGTTTTTATATAATCCCATAAAAAAATAAAAAATTAAAATCTTCACAACCAGACATGATCTTTCCATGAAACTTTACCGACATACTTATATATCAAAAAACAACCTCCAGAATTTTTTTTGGAAAAATCCTATTATCAAATGAACAAATTACTAAAAATAGTTGTCATATGTAACTGCAAGGTTGAGACACATTTTTCCAATACAAGTATACATGTTCAAATGTATCATTGTAAATATACTAAGAGGTTTATTTCTTTTTCATCAAGGGAAAAAACTGAGAGGGAAACATGAAGTCTTAATATGGCATCCACATTGCTCAATCCAAGAACATAAAAGTCACACGTCAATGTGTAATCTTTAATCTATTTATTCAACTATGCCACTACTTTGGTGTAGCTTAGTGGGGATCCATCTACAACTATAACACTAAATCTATGAAACTCCTCAACCTGAAGTCATGTTAGACCTTAAGAAGCACACACAACTGAGAGGGGGGGGGTGAACCAGTTGTGTCACAATATCAATAAACTTTAACCAACATACAAACTTCAATCTCATATCTAAATGATAAACATGAAGGCAAGATCTCAACACAATAGCAATACATAACACCAAAATTTTTGACGTGGAAATCCTGTTAGGAAAAAAAATGCTGTGGGGATGGAACCCACAAGATGAATGCTCTCAGTAATAAATATTATACCTTGTTAGGAGTATTAAAAAGGGGAATGGTCTTGTATTCAGGCCAATTTCCTAGAGATCACTACTCAAACACAATTACAACAATGCCCACTGCCTTACAACACAATCTAATTATAGATCAAGGAGGACTTACAGTACAAACACACAAACTGAAAGATAGCATCTGTTATGCCAAAATAGTTATAATTAAGCGCAAAGATCTATGAATCATTTCAAATTCTACTCATACCTCTTCTCACAACATCATTTAAATCAATTATTCCATCTGTCCATACATTATCACACTTCTGTTCTTCTTCGCAACTTCAAATGATTACATCTATAAATACAATTCATCAACTCATCTCAACCAGGTCAGCCAGGAACCTAATTAAAAATAAATGATAAATTACAATTCAATCCTCAATGTGATCTATTGAATGTCGTCCAGGACATTTCAATGATCCATATCAACAACCTTGAACATTCTCAAATCCACCAATCACACTCTAAACATCCGCAACATGTTATATCATTAGGTCAGCTAAGACCAAATGAAGAACACCAACATGTTACATGAAAATCATTCAGCTCAATCTATTTGACCAATGCAAACCAACAACATGATCAAAACATGATAAAGAAACTTAAACAACCACCATTAAGTACCTCAACAACCTTAGCATCAACACGAACTCAGGATCAACATCCATTTCTGTATTGTTCATCAACAACAATATCTACAACCTCTGTTACTCAATAAATATAGGATTCTAGTATCCAAATCATGAACCACCCAAGTTGAGGAAATGTATGCATTTCCCAAACTCACTACCAGGTTAGCAAACAAGAAATCTTCAACACCAATCCATACCGATCCAAAAACTAAAACTCTATCTTTTCCTGAACAACCAAAATACTAGAGAATGGTAAATCAATCATAAATCTCTGAAATCATCACTCTAACATCTGTGAACTAACATGCATTAGCTAAAGACATCTTAGAACACAACAGTAGATGTTTTGTGTAGTATTTGTACCAAGCAATTCAACCTCATTGAACATACCAAGAACATTGTCTTCAACAGTAGAAGTATGTTGACATCAATGAAAAAATATTAATGCCAGCATATATGCATAATTTGAACAAAATCTCAATAATATCCAACAATCTCTCCCTTTGGAATTGATGGCAACATATAATGTAAAAAATTCAATCAATGCACAAAGAAACAATACCAACAACAATATCAGGAATATCCACAATATGACATCTCTGATTTACAATATCTTCCTCATAATCTCATATTGAATATATCTCCCCAAAGCTCACTTATTTTTCACATGAATATCTCTCCCCCTTTAACATCAATGACAAAGGCACAATGCATGCACAAAGTCATAAAAGCCAAAAATATGAACAACACAACTCATGAAATACTTACCATACACTACTCCCCCTAAGCAGCAGCCACCAAAATATCAATCTAGAAGAATGATATCTCTATAAGCACACAGAACTGATGCATCTCAATGCATCTCTAGCTCTGATCAGGAGGGGAAATCACCCCCAAGATTACCTCATAGATACTCAAAAGTATCCTTTGGCAAGGGCTTCATGAATATATCTACAATCCTCTCTTTAATAGATACATACTCTAATCTAACTTCTTTCTCACTGAATGTGTCTCTCAAGAAACGATATTTGATAGAAATATGCTTTGTTTTTTAATGCAACACGTGGTTCTTTGAAGTATTGGTAGCACTTGAATTGTCACAGTATATAGTAATAGGCTCATCAATAGTCACTTTTATATCTTTCAACATTTGTTTGGTCCATTCCACTTGTGTACAATCAACAACAATAACAAAAAAAACATACTCAACTTCAACAATAGATTGTGATATACAATTTTGTTTCTTACTTTCCCATGAAACTAATATCTTACCCAAAAAAATGCTCCACCACTAGTGCTCTTTCTATCATCCACAATACCTGCTTAATCAACATCAATATATGCACTCAATATAAAATCGTCATCTTTACCATATCATAAACCATAATCAATTGTTCCCTTCAAGTATCTAAATATCCTCTTAACAAAAAAAACATGTGATTCCTTTAGTTCTGATTGAAATCTAGCAACAATACAAATAGGATTCATAATGTTTGGTCTAGTTTGTGTCAAGTATAACAGTCCATCGATCATTGATATGTATCTAGTCTTATTTGCATTAGGTGTATCATCAATCTTTGTCAATTTATAACTAGTAATCATAGGAGTACCAATAGGTTTTGAATCTTCCATACCAAATTTCTTCAACAATTCTTTCACATACATAGACTGAGAAATGAAAATACCCTTATCTATTTGTGTAATTTGCAATCCAAGAAAAAATTTCATATCACATATCATAGACATCTCAAATTCCTTTTGCATCTCGTCAAAAAATTCCTTACTTATCTTGTCATTTCCACCAAAAATTATATCATCCAAAAAAACCTCAACAGTCAAAATATTATCATCAACAATTTTTAAGTACAAGTTACTGTCAGAAGTACCTTAACTGAAACCAATCTTCAATAAATACTTGTCCAATCATGCATACCAGGCTCTAGGAGCTTTCTTTAGTCCATATAAAGATTTCTTAAATTAGAAAACCATACCATCTTTATCAGTAAAGGAAAATCCATCTGGTTGCTCAATGTAGACTTCTTCTTCCAACTCTCCATTCAAAAATGCAGACATAACATCCATCTGATATACTTCAAAATTTTTGTAAGTAGCATATGAAAGAAACAATCTAACAACTTCAATTCTAGAAACAGGAGCAAAATTATCCTCAAAATCAATACCTTTCATTTGAGAATGTCCCTTACAAATAAGTTTGGATTTGTTTCGAATCACTTCACCATCCTCATTCAATTTGTTTCTGAATATCCATTTAGTACCAATCACATTCTTGTCCATAGGTATAGGAACAATAATCCATGTCATATTCTTTTCAATTTGTCCCAATTCTTCTTCCATAGCTTTAAACCAACTTTCATCTTTGCAATGCACTTCATCAACATCTTTAGGTTTAATCTTAGAAATCAAACAAGTTTCATTTCTTGCAATTCTTCCTCTAGTCTGAACACCTTTGTTTCTATCACCAATAATATGATTCTCTGAATGATTTATCTTTACATACGTCGGAGTCTTTGGATTTTCATTTGTAGATGAATCTTGTGTTTCCAACTCTTCCTCATCTCCAACTTCTTCATTATGTTAGAAGTTACCAATCCATTCTAATTCTGCTTCTAATTTTGTTCTTGCACAATCTGTCTTCCTTCTTCTTCATCTGATTCATAACTACAAGATCTAACTAGTTTCTAAAAACTTTCATCCACTTTCTTATTATCACTCTCAATTATATTTCTCAATCTATGATTGTAACATTTGTATGTTTTTCTATTTTTAGAATAACCAAGAAATATTCCTTCATCACTTCTAGGGTCAAACTCTCCTAAAACTTCATCTCTCTTAATGTAAAATTTTCTTCCAAAGATTATGAAATATTTCACAGTAGGAATATGACCATACCAAAGCTCATAAGGAGTTTTACTAGTACCATGCTTGATTTGAACTCAGTTAAGTGTATAAACAAAAGTGCTAGCAAATTCTCTCCAATAGATCTATGAAACATTTACTTCAATCGTCATTGTCCTTGCAATGTCAAGAATTGATCTATTTCTTTTCACAACAATTCCATTCTATTGTGGAGTCTGTGGAGAAGACATTTGTCTCTTTATTCCATGCTCTTCACAGTATGCATCAATGTCTCTAGATGTAAACTATCCACCTCTATTAGATCTCAAACATTTCATCTTCATACTTGTCTCAGTCTCAGCCATTGCTCTAAATATCTTTAATTTGCTAAATGCCTCAGACTTTTCTTTCAAAAATGTAACCCACGTCATCCTTGAATAATCATCAATGAATAGAAAAAATTATATGTCTCCATAGTAAATTCTTGTATTAGTAAGACCACATAAATCAATATGTAATAAGTCTAACAATCGACTCAAATAATAGGTATTAATTTTATAGGTAGATTTAGTTATATTTCCCAATTGACAGTCCTTACACATCGCATTAGCAAGCTTCAACAATCTGGGTAAATCTCTTACAACATTTGTAGTGCTAATCTTCACAATGTTATCAAAGTTTATATGACAAAATATCTTATGCCACAACCACATGTCATCAATTTTTGCAATCAAACATCTATTCTTTGAATTGTTCAAATGAAATACATTACCTCTAGCCTTTGTACCTGATACAATCTCAATTTAATTGCTTCCAATGATTTTACACATTCCATTCTTGAATTCCTACTAATATCCCTTGTCAACTAACTATCCAACACTCAAAAGATTATGCTTTAAACCTTAAACATACAAAACATCATCAATATTACTCTTATCATCAAGTATAATTGAACCTTTTCCTTTGATCAAACAGGGAGCATTGTTACCAAATCTCATAACACCACCATCAAGCTTCACAAATGTTATTTTATCTCCAGTCATGTGATGTGAACATCCACTGTCAATAACCTAGTCAGCTCTCTTATCCACATGTGAAACCAAATATTTCTCTTCATTGGGATTCTCATCTTTAATAGCAATGAACACAATCTCATCTTTATTATTCTCATATTCATCATCAGTAGTTCCTTCATCAACAACATAGTAGCATTTTTTCTGATATTTATGTTTGAACTTCTTATGCTTATACTTATGCTCTTTGTTAGGACATCTAGAAGCAACATGACCAATCTTATTACATGTAAAATACTTCAAAGTCAACTTTCCTTCATACTTACCAGATCCCTTAGGTAGCTTGTTTGCAAATTAGGCTTCAAGCTCATCAAGCTATCTTTCCTCTTTCTCAATTTGTTACCATTCCTTAGCATATTTACCAAGCTTAGATGAACTTTTACCAAGGTCATATCTTTGCTTATCCTTGGAAATAGTAGCTTTAAATGCATATTCAACTTTAGGAAATTTATCTCTAAATTCACTCATTTCAAAAGAAGATAACTTACCAACTAATGTATCTAATGTCATGGTAGACACCATTCTGATTCTTCAATAGAAGCAAGTTTACGATTCTAAGCAGGAGGCAAAGAACTCATAATTTTAGAAACAATCTCCTCTTCCTTCAATATTCCACTAGCGCATATGATTCCATAAACAAGCTCGTTGATCTTATTCACATACATAGTAATGTTCTCATCTTCTCTTATCCTTAATGCTTCATATTTGTAGGATTTGAGAGACAAATCCACAGAATGCCAAGAATACCTGCATGCAAGAACTTGTCACAGAAGAGAAGCAGAAAGGGAGAAAGAGAAGAACTCAGAAGTTGCTCAGAAAGTGAGAGCGAAATTATAATCTAAATTAATGAAGAAGAAACTAAAAATTTCAACCTATAAAGGTGATCGAAACCCTAAAACATGAAAAGCTAGGTTGCACATTAATAATTAATATAAATATTAATTATAATGCACCTAAGAGATAGCTTAAGTAAACTAGAGTAATAAACAACTTAATTAATTAAATCAAAATGATTATAATTAATAAGTGTAAATAGATAATTACTCTAACACCCCCCCTTAAGCGAAGCTCGGGAGGTAAGCTAACCTAGCACAACTATGAAAGCAGAAAAAGAGGGTCCCATCAACAAGGCCTGGTCAGGTACCCAAGCACAACCAAATCTCTGTAAAGCGGAGAAATAGAGAAAAACACATGGGAAAAACCCTACTCCAAGAAGAGATAGAAGAAAATGAAGAAAAGAATGGCTCAAGAGACTCTTTCAAAACCATACGTACAATCAAACCCCCCATGAGAGAAGGATGACACACCAAAGCCCCCCCAGAATGATGGAACCCCTATAGGAATGATCAAACCCATGGAACTCCAATGTGGAAGAAATAGAGGTACAGAGTAACAAGGGAACCCTTGAATGAGAGGTGAAGCGGGAATGCCAAGATAATAATCAAAGGAGAATGAATGAGATTCCTAGAATGGAATCCCAAATGAAGGTGGGCCAATAGATGGGCTGAATCTATCAGCTGAGAGGAGATATATGTCCTCGGATATGCCCTCAACAACTGGAGGGGAAGGCTCGATGCAGGGAGTGACCATAACAGGGATTGTTGAAGAAGAATCATGCTAAAAAAAGGTAGGCGCAACAGGAGGAGGAGGTGGCGAAGCCACAACATTGATCTCAGGAGCAACATAGAAGTTCAGGTGACCTGACTTCTTCTCACTAGGCACTCGTGAAGTAGGAGAGATATTCTCCGACACAGGTGATAGTGGACCAAAATGGGAGAAGGAGTATAGGCGGGTGGCATGATCAACTATCCTTGTAGCAACAATGTGGCCAGTCGCACTATCTCTGATGTGTACAAAATCTGCAATGAACTCAACTGTCTTCTTTGTCCCACTATGAGTAATATGATAAATGGAGAGAAGGTTCGATGACAAGGATGGAACACATAGTACATCATGGAATGCACCACAAACAATGTCAATAGAACCTTGACCACACAAAGGCATAATAGTGTGATTCCCCATCAAGATGTGTGGGGTAGGAGAGGCCACAAAAGATGAGAAGGAACTCCGAGAAGATGCCATATGATGTGAAGCATCAGAATCCAACAACCACCTAGAAGAGGGAGCTATAGCAGATGCACATAAGGCATGACCCTTTCTTTTGTTTGACCCATCTACCTGAGATGATGATGAAGAAGACCAACGAGAAGAGGAAGAAGGAATATCAATGTTGCTCTTATGAAGAAGAGTTGACAAATCAGCAATCTGTTGCGCATATCCATCTACCTTCTTCTGAAAGCACTGAGACTCATAATGATTGAACTTATTGCAATAAGTACACTTGGGTTTGTCTGTCTTTGATTTCCCCTTAGGTGAAGGAGGTGGGCCAGAGGAATGCTGAGAAGGAGAATCCTTCTAAGATTCTATGGATGATGATACCTGTTTCTGCTCTGGTTTCCATGGAGATGGGTGAGAAACCAAGGCATGGCTCATAGAACCTGAAGCATCATTCAACTGTTGAATCTTTGACTGCTCTCGAGTCAACCGATCATAGAAGGCCGCAAAGGAAGGCATATTTTGCCTAGGACCCAAGGCATCCATAGTGGAATAGAAAGTGGAGGAGAAAATCTGGAAGTCTCCACGAAGCTTTGAGAGTATCAGAAAGATACACTCATCATCTGATTTGGTCTTCCCACATCCTTGTAAAAGTGATCGGAGAGCATTGAACTTCATCAAGAAGCCCTCAATGGTGGAAAAACTATCAGGAGACAAGGATGTCAACTCTGAATCAAGTTGAAGTGCCCTGAATGCATTCACTGTGCCAAAAAGACCTGCAAACTTTCCCCAATAGGCGCGAGGAGTGGTCAAACCATCCAGATGAAACAGGAGGCTGTCTAAAATGTGTAGTGCAATCAAACCCATGGCTTCATCCATTTTGTTTCTGTGCTGAAGGACCTCAAATGGATGCTGTAGAACAGGTTGGTGCTCATCCAGACATGATCATAAGCCACATGACATGAGTATCCTGGTCATGTGTGCTTTCCAGGTGTGATAATTGTGTGGTGTCAGCCAGGCCACAGAGGGGTCTGACATTGAGAGAAGAAGTAGACAGAAGTAGAAGGGTTGTTTCTAAATTGAAGTACAAAAATCAAATGCACCCCCCCACAATATATAATTCTATCCTCCCGTATAGCAAAAGACAACTAGAGAAAGCACAAAAAATGAGAAGAAAACCTGTAACCAAATGCAGAGATGGAGGAAAAATAAGCCTCTACTTTGATGCCAAAATTGAGACCTCAAACAATTGAATCAGCAAGCAAGAATAGCACCATTATATCCGGCTTGGAAACACCTTTTCAACGATATTTTGTTTGCCAAAAACAGACACCATATGCACAAGTTACAACCGAACAACCAACTGCTCCTCCGAAAATGAGCTCACTGGAAAAAACTAGTCACAGAAAAAAATTTGACAGTCAAACGACTGTCGCCAGGAACTGCAAGTAATTTGATGGTCATCAGACTGTCACTAGCCCGTCGCTGACATCAGCATGACATCGTCGCTAGAAAGAAAATATCGACTGCCAGAAAAAAAATTTAGCCCCGGGAAGGTGACATCACCTATCGGAAAGGTGACACCAGCAGATGGCATGTGGGTGGCAGCTTGGTGGCTCACTGGCGGCGCTGTGGTGGTGCAGCCACTCCTGGGTGGTGCTGCAGCGGTGGCCAGGCGAAGCTGGGGCCGCGGCGGCTACCGGGCTGCGCAGTGGTGGCACGCCGGTTGGGGTGGGGCGCGAGCCGGGCGTGGGTGGCGCATTGGCTGCGTGTAGGTGGTGCGTTGGTGGTGTGTTCTACCTGCGCCCAAAAACCTTTAAAAAACCCTTTTTTAATTTTTTTTCTCGAAAAATGTGTCGTACGGCCTCGAATAGCGAGAAAAATTCACAGATGCTACTATGGCCAAATATGGCCAACTTTATATGATTTTTTACTCTCCTGGGCCTTCTGAGCGCAATGGTGGAGTCTATTTTAGCTCAAAGTGCACCAAAAAAAATTTTTCTTTTTTGCATGCAAAAAAGAAATAAAAAATATCGTCCTACTGAGAATACTAGATCTGAAGGGCAAGCCCAAAAAATCTCTGGAGAGCAGAGACTTTTCCACTTCAAAAATATTAGACCAGGCAGCAATAGTGTGGCTCTAATACCATGTAGGATTTGTGAGACAAATCCACAGAATGCCAAGAATACCTACATGCAAGAACCTGTCACAGAAGAGAAGCAGAAAGGGAGAAAGAGAAGAACTCAGAAGTTGCTCACAAAGTGAGAGCAAAATTATAATTTGAATTAATGAAGAAGAAACTACAAAGTTCAACCTATAAAGGTGAATGAAACCCTAAAATAGGAAAAGCTAGGTTGCACATTAATAATTAATATAAATATTAATTATAATGCACCTAAGAGATAGCTTAAGTAAACTAGAGTAATAAACAACTTAATTAATTAAATCAAAATGATTATAATTAATAAGTGTAAATAGATAATTACTCTAACAATATCTTCCTCTCAGGCTTTGTATCTTCACTTGATTCACAAACTTGTCTCCTTCATATAATGTCTCTAACTTTTCCCATACTCCATGTGCAGTCTCCAATCCTAGAACATTTTTATACTCATCCTTTGATAAGGTACTCTTCAAGGCTTCATAAGCTTTGATATTAATCTCATATTCTTTCTTCTCATCAAAATTCATAGTAGAAAGACCAATAGGAGACTTGCAATCTTTCTTTGTAATAGCCCAATGTTCTTTGCTAAGATATCTCAAGTGTGTAATCATCCAGTCTTTCCATATATTATAATTTGTTCCTTCAAATCTCGGACTATATTTCTTAAAGTTTGACATCCCATATCTCCTCAAGCGGTCAAGATTCTCAAAGAGGACACTAGTTCTAATACCAATTGTTAGACCTTAAGAAGCACACACACAATTGAGAGGGGGGGGTGAATCCGTTGTGTCACAATATCAATAAACTTTAACTGACTTACAAAATTTAATCTCAGATCTGAATGATAAACATGAAAACAAGATCTCAACACAGTAGAAACACATAACACCAAGATTTTTGATGTGGAAACCCTGTTAGGGAAAAAACCATGGTGGGAATGGAACCCACAAGATGAATGCACTCAGTAATAAATAGTTTACCCTATTAGGAGTATTACAAAGGGGATGCACTTGCATTCAAGCACACTACCTAGAGCTCACTGATCAAGCACAATTACAACAAGGCTCAAATCCTTACAACACAATTTGAGGCTTGCAATATTTCTTTGTAATAGCCCAATGTTCTTTGCTAAGATATCTCAAGTGTGTAATCATCCAGTCTTTCCATATATTATAATTTGTTCCTTCAAATCTCAGACTATATTTCTTAAAATTTGACATCCCATATCTCCTCAAGCGGTCAAGCTTCTCAAAGAGGACACTAGCTCTAATACCAATTGTTAGACCTTAAGAAGCACACACACAACTGAGAGGGGGGTGAATCCGTTGTGTCACAATATCAATAAAATTTAACTGACTTACAAAATTTAATCTTAGATCTGAATGATAAACATGAAAACAAGATCTCAACACAGTAGCAACACATAACACCAAGATTTTTGATGTGGAAACCCTGTTAGGGAAAAAACCATGGTGGGAATGGAACCCACAAGATGAATGCACTTAGTAATAAATATTGTACCTTGTTAGGAGTATTACAAAGGGGATGCACTTGCATTCAAGCACACTGCCTAGAGCTCACTGATCAAACACAATTACAACAAGGCTCAAATCCTTACAACACAATCTGATTATAGATCAGGGAAAGTTACAGTCCAAACACATGAACTGACAAATACCGTATGTTATGCCAAACAAGTTCCAATGAAGCACACAAATCTCTGACTTATTTCAGATTGCACTCATACCTTTTCTCACAGCATCATGTAAATCAATTATTCCATTTGTCCATACATTATCACACTTTTTTTTCTCCTTCACAACTTCAAATGATTACATCTATAAATACAATTCATCAACTCATCTCAACTACATCGGCTAGGGACCTAATTATAAACAAATAATAAATTACAATTCAATCCTCAATACTGTTAGAGTAATTAGGTAGTTTCATTACTCCTTTTTCTCTTAAGCTTTCTCGTAGGTGTATATAATTAATATGTTATATTAATGATTTTGTACATCCTAGCTTTTTTCTTTTTTAGGGTTTCATTCACCTTTAAGGTTGAATGCTTGTAATTGTTTTTTCATACTCTCGGAATACATTTGAGCTCTCACATTTTGAGCACAGAAGGGTTTCATCTTTTTCCATATTTTGTTTCATTCTTTGTAACAGGTATCTTGCATACAGATTGGTCTTGGAAGTCGAAACTGTATTTCTCAGTTTCTACATGGTATCAGAGCCATTCTGCTGCTGCTTGTTCAAGTTCTTTTGAAGCTGTGGATCAAGCATCTTTTTTTTCTACTTTTTCTGTTGTTTTTATTAGATCTGGGGAATCTCTTTTTTGGTACACTTTGGGCAAAAACCGACCTCACGGTTGCATCTGAAAGGCCCAAAAACCCCAAAATCTATATAAAACACGACCTATTTGGCCTCCGGAGCATCTGGGAGAATTTTTTTGCCCTATTAGGGCCGTATGGGCACGAAAATTTTTTTTTTTTTTTTTCTTTGCAAAATATAAAAAAAAAACCTTTTCAAAATAACGCCTCCTGCGTTATTTTCAAACCTGCCACCCGCGCTCAGCCAGGATGCCGCCCGTGCGCCGCCCCTGGCCCGCGCGCCACCCTCTGGCCACCGCGCCGCCTGGCCACCACCGCTGCCCCGCCTAGCCGTCACCGCCGCCCAGCCCGGCCACCACCTCCGTCAGCGCCGCCACCCACCGGCCACCTCTGCCCGGCCGGACGTCCCGTGACAGCCATATGGCCGTCAAAATATTTCCCGGGACTATTTTTTTCCAAGGAGCTTGTCTTTTGGGGGTGCCTGTGCCTTTTTAGTCCTACAGGGCTCATACAGACTCAGATTTTTGACTTCTATATATCGTCAAAAAGCTCTTTCCGAGACCGTCGCTCTCATCTAGGTTTTATTTCTTGATTTTGCCATTTTCTTGTTGGAGTTTGCAGTCAAAGACACACCTTCTTTTGTGCTCCTGTTCTGCTTATGGAACTCAGGTTTTTTTCTCATTTCTTGTGCTTTCATAGTAATTTGTGGTGTACGGGGGATAGTATTATACATTGTGGGGGGG
>MU225912.1:452335-467584 GCA_018584345.1 Thuja plicata
CACTTTTATTACAAAAGGGTCGGCTTTAAATATTTACAAAACATGAGATTAGGTAGCCCAACTTCCGGAAGCCATAACTTTTGAATCGTAGCTCCGATTGGCTATTATAACCACTTTTCGGAAAGGGAAGATCGCGATCTACAGTTTCTGACTTGCGAAGCGCTAGTTAGCTAAGGGTTCGACCTCGATCCGGAGCCTCTAAGGTCTTGAAAATTGAGCTCAAAAGTTTTGCACCTTAAAATCTCAACAGTAAATCCTTAATAACTTCGCCAATACAGATGATCTGGCAATGAAATTCAACTGGCATTCTTATATGACTAAGAAGAACCTTCACCTAGAAAATTAGAACATTCTGAGTTCAAACGACCAACTTACTAAAAATAGTAAGTTTCCAAAAATAGCATCTTTGTACAAAATAGCCCTTATTGAATAGAAAAATACATATTTTTGAGTGATGCAAGATTGCCCTTACACCCAGGATGCTCCTGCATCAGGATCAGGGAAGACAGTTGAGTTCACGCCAGATTCAGTCTTCATTCAGGATAGTGTGATAGGTGGCATTATTGCTACAGGGACAGTTGATCATTCCACCCATCTCTACACCTTTTCTCACTTTGGTCCACCATCTCCATCATCGGAGCACAGCTCTCCTCTTCCGCGAGAGCATCATGTGGTGCAGTCAGGTCACTTGAACCTCTGTGTTGTTCCTGAGACCATTGTTGTGACTGCCACACCACATCTTGTTGAGGTTCTTTCTCTTCAGCAGGACTCTTTTTCAGCACTGCCAGACCCTCCAGCTCCATTCATCAAGCCACCAGGTGCAGTTGTTGAGGATTCTACAGAGGGCACTCACCTCCTCTCTCATGATAGTGTCAGCACAACTGTCATACCACTTGCATTAGGGATTCCATTTCAGGATCCTCGTGTCTACTCCTTTGAGCATCAGCTCGGCCTTCCAGTGCCACCTCTTCTTTCAAGATTACCCCTATAGTACTCACTGTATTTCACTCCTTTGCATTGGAGTCACAGTGGTTTGTTCATTGACCCAGGGGTTCTTTCATTCTGGGGGGCTTTGGAGCCTTGACCTTCTCTCACGGGGGGGTCGGCAGCATGCATTGTACTCATGGCTTTGAGAGAGTCTCTTGAAGTCATCTTTTGTCTTTTGCTTGCTTTTACATCTCTTTTTGGAGAGGAGTTTTTCCTACTGGGTTTTCTCCTTTATCTCCGGTTCACAGAGATTTCCTTGTATTGGGTACCTAATCAGGCCTTGTTGCCGAGACCCATTTCTTGCTTTCATAGCTTTGCTAGGTTAGCTTACCTCCTGAGTTTCGCTTAAGGGGGGGTGTTAGAGTAATTAGGTAGTTTCATTACTCCTTTTTCTCTTAAGCTTTCTCATAGGTGCATATAATTAATATGTTATATTAATTATTTTGTACATCCTAGCTTTTTTCTTTTTTAGGGTTTCATTCACCTTTAAGGTTGAATGCTTGTAATTTTTTTTTCATACTCTCGGAATACATTTGAGCTCTCACATTTTGAGCACAAAAGGGTTTCAGCTTTTTCCATCTTTTGCTTCATTCTTTGTAACAGGTATCTTGCATGCAGATTGGTTTTGGAAGTCGAAACTGTATTTCTCAGTTTCTACAAATACGATCCATTGAATGTCATCTAGGACATTGAAATGATCCATATCAACAACCTTGAACACGCTCAGATCCACCAATCACGCTCTAAACCTTTGCAACATGTTACATCATCAAGCCGGCTAAGACCAAATGAAGAACACCAACACGTTACATGAAAATCATGCAACTCGATCACTTAGACCAATGCGAACCAACAAGATGATCAGAACATGCTCAAGAAACATCAACAAGCAACATTAATTACCTCACCAACCTTAGCATCAACACGAACTCAAGATCAATATCCATCTATGCACTGATCATCAACAACAATATCTGCAACCTATGTTACTCAAGAAATATAGCTTGATAGTATCAAAATCATGAGCCACTCAATTTGAGGACACATATGCACATTCCAAACTCACTACCAGGTTATAAACCAACAACTCTTCAACACCAATCCATACCAATCCAAAAACTGAAACTTTGTCTTTTCCTGAACAACCAAAATATCAGAGAATGGTAAATCAATCATAACTCTCTCAAATAATCACTCTAACATCTGTGAACTAACATGCATTAACTACAAACATCTCAGGACATAATTGTACGACCACAATTATAGATCTTCTGTGTAGTATTTGTACAAAGCATTTCAACCACACTGAACATACCAAGAACATTGTCTTCAATAGTAGAAGTATGTTGACATCAATGACAAAACATTAATGCCAACATATATGCATAATTTGAACAACATCTCAGAAATATCCAACAAGTCCATGTTTCATATCTAGTCCCTCATCAATAAAATTATGCGTGGCTCCACTATCCACTAAACATACCATACATTGTCCCCTATTGACACCTTTCAATTGGAAAGAATAGCTATGTGGTACTCTAGAAAATGTTGCAATGCTTGTAGTATCCTCCAATTTTATCCACTGTTTCTGATTCTCCTATGCAACATCCTCATTAGTACTAGCCTCTCGCTCATCCTGATTCTCATCATCAGGATGGAACTCAATCAAATGCACCTTACCTTTTCCAAGGAAATGATGACATGGCTCCCATGGCTCCTTGCAAGAGAAGAATAAATTTTTCCTTCTTAGTTTATTCCTTGACTCCTGATCAACTTCGGAAGGTATGTTCTTTTGTTGATTAAAACTTTTCTTATTAGACTTCCATGGGTTGAAATCTTTCTTTTGTGTTTGATAAGAAGGTGTGACCTCCAAGTCAAGGGCTAAACCAACAGTATCATCTAGTGAATTATGCCTATGAGCCTTAGCCAACCTTTTCAACTTATCACTTAAGCCTTCTACAAAAAGCATCGTGATTCTTTTTTGTGACATGTTAGGAACCATAATAGAAATTTTTTGGAGCTCAATGATGTAAGTTTCCACATGTCCTACCTACTTCAATTGAGCCAATTCCCTGTAATAGACTTCTATATCTTTTCTGTCAAAGAGAGTAATCAACCTTTTAAAAAATTCTTCGTAGGAATGTATCATGGCATGGTCTTAAGAGACTAGTCCATGGTGCCACCAGTCATATGCTACTCCCTCCAGGTGCATGGTAGCAAATTGTATTTCCTTTTCCTCCTCCATGGGCTTGAGTGCTAAGAATGTGTCTAACTTATGAATCCATGACCTTGTTGTTATCCCTCTAGTTCCATCAAAGGTTGGTATAGAAATTTTATTCAATGCATCCTTATATTCCATATGCTGAGTGCCCTACCTACCTTTCCCTTTAGGCCTCTTGTCTTGGCTTTCCAAATAGTTTTTATCATTGTCCTTTTGCTAATTCATGAATTGATTTAAGTTAATTAAATTCCTTACATTAGATGGAAGGTGCATGTATTCATCACGGGCCTTTGTAATATCATTTGTGATGTGTGTATTTTCTTTCTCTACTTTTGGAATTGATTCTCTTTCAATTTGATGAAGTAGAAATGTGGGACATAATGGTTTATCAGGCCTTGTACCCTCTGTCCTTACAACATTAGAAGTTACTCTATCTTGGTTCCCATGCTTGAATTCACTCCTTTTGTGTTCACTACTAGACCTTCTTGATCTTATACGATCAATTCACAATCGTCCTATAGTTATGATCGTATGATTCTAAAATTGTTGTAACATTTGTTACAATTGTTGGGCAAAGATGGTCAAGAAATTGTTGAGTTGATTGTTCATATCTCTTGGTGGACTTTCTGATCTTCTCTCATCCATTTCTTCCACAACAGGATTATCTTTAGCTCATTTTGTTTGCTTTCTAGACTTACTTCTGGTGCTATATCTATGTGATCTCACCATGCAAAGCGATACCACTAACCAAAAGTGCTCGAATATGTCATGCAATAGAAATCCTCTTCATAAATTTCCTTAAAACTGTCGTGCAATGATAAACCCCATAGGCTAGCAAGATTTGTGGGCTCTCATACCACTGAAATATCCTTTCTACTTATGTCTTATTTAATGTATCTAAATTATTTAGTGACATAAATTATTCCTGCATGCAATAGTATCAATTTAATACAATAAGGGATGTAGAAGAATTCACCTATGAAATTGAAATTCTCAAAAATATTATTACTGAAATGGTAGATCCTTTACATGCTAGTATGGAATTCGGTCAAAGGAGTTTTCAAAGGAAGACCAGGACTCTAGATATTGATAGTTGTGCATACAATATTGCCTCCTGGACATTCCATCTTCTCTTTAAGGTGGAAATTACTAAGAATTCCCTACTGGCTATATTTATCTTCCCTAGTCTAACTTCATCTCCCTTGCATGGTTGTGTGAGAAATTTATCCCCGAGTTTGCATCCAAGCAAGATCCTCCCAAGGTTTGTGTCTTGAAAAGATGGAGTTGAGTTCTTGAAGACTAGAAATCATAAACAAATCGTAGCCTAGAATAAATCTTCAAAACCTAATTTGACGTCTTTTAAGAGAAAAGCGCTGAGCTGGAAAAGTCATTGAATCCTTACTTAATCTTTTACTTTTGGTAACTTAGGCAACCGATATCAATATTCACCTCTTAACTAAATTAAGAGCACGCCAAGATTAAATCACGTAGGAGTGGTAACATTTCCGCTTAATGACTTAAGTGAGTTATTAAATTTATCTCACCACTTAATCTTTTTGTCCAATAATTTATTATCTCAGTGTCTCATTTATCGTTAAATGCCTTAGCCTATGAGGGACAAAAAGATTAGGCTAACCATTTATTTTATTTATTGATGTATAGAGGGGCCATTACATTACTCTCACTTTTGTGCATCTCCATACATTTGAAGTAGAATTGGCTCGGGTGGAAGGAATAAATCTAAGTTGGTAGAATGCCTAAGCACGTGCATCTTATAGACTTCTCATAGATTTTAGTAATTATTTTTAAAAACCTGCAAAGTGGTTTATACAAGGCATATAAAGGTAAGATGAATTGCCAACATTTTTAAAAACCTGCAAAGTGGCTCATGCAAGGCATATACAGGTAAGATGAACGGCCAAAGACTATTTCACAAACAAGCAAATAAAAATTGTAAAAGAATTAAAGAGATGTCAAGAAATCTCAAAATACATTGTTGATGGACCATCATATTCATGACACATTGTTGATGGACCATCATATTCATGACTAATATGGTAATGTTTGGGAAAAAATATATTAACCCATTTAAATTTAATAGATTGTTTAAACACAATATAAAACAAAATTAATCTTAAATACTAATTATTACAATTCAATGAGGATTAGGGTAATCTTGGACTTACATTTACTCCAACTTGTGCATCTTAAAGTGAGTTACTTGTCATGGTTTTAGTGAGTGTTTTTTGAGAATTTGTACGTAGTAGGATCAATTTGTTTAAAAGATATAAATTTCCAAATAGAGTCATGCTTATTAAAAATATGGCTTCTTAGATAATCAAATATATAAGAGAAATATATATATCACATCATTGGATCAATAGTCTTAGCCCAAAAATTATTTTGGAGAGATCATGCAATTTTCTTTGTGTGTTGGTCTATGCTTCTACATTTCATGTAAATGTTAACTAGAGCAGTTGTAGTGATAATGTTTTTTTTTTTAGGATCACAAAATTATATCATTATGCACTGGTTGGAAAGCATTGTTGTTTTATGACTCATTCAACCATGTATATAATTAAATATTCAAGTGAACATTTTATAAAATATATTTATGTGAATTTTAGATAAAAATAATAATTAAATAATGAAAAATAAGAAAAGATAGAGTTGAGCATTGTAATTTAAATACCGAGAATAGAATAATGTAGAAGAAGTGAAAATTGAAAGTATAGCATTTTTAAAAAATATATTTATTTTGAAAAAATTTAAATGTCTTTTAAAATTTTACATGCAAATTTTAGGTTAAAATTAAAGAATTTTTTTTGAAGTCTAAAATAAGTTGAAATATATTTAATAAAATAATATTGTCATTTTTTTCTTTTTAATAATTGATTAGGAGGTATGGCGTAAAATATTTTAACTCAAATAACATAAATGAAAACGTGAAATGAATAAAATTCTAATAGTATTTTTGAATTTTGAAGGTCAAGATTTATAGGTGTAAGATTGATCTTAGATTGATTGTTAGGATAGGGTTAAGGTCAAAATTAGCATTACATTTAAAGATAGGATTAGTGTTAGGTTTCAATTAGGCTTAGGATAAAATTAGGGTTATAGAAAAAATAGGTTTATGTTTAAATTAGGGCTAGGGCTCGACTACAGTTAAGGTTAAGTTAGAATTATAAGTTGGGGTTTAAATTTTGCATTTGATCATTTTTCTATACATACATTATTTAACTACAATATATCATATTGTTCATGGCCATATTCCTGGAAATGGCAGCTAACAAAACTACTCGATATCATCTATTCAACCTATATTCTCATGTGAGATATACTCCAAAATGCAAAACAATCCATATGATAAGGGAAAAGGAGGGAGCTTGGTTACAACAATATTTCTCCATGAAATGAAGGTGCACAACTCTAAGTCCCCACAACCTCACACCTCAATTATTTTCAAAGCATTAATTCTATTGTTACAAATTTCTCTTCTACATAAATCTATTTCAATAATATAACATCCAGATTGATCAACATTATTGCCTACAATCAACTTAACAATATGAAGACATAGTTTTCTTATTGTTCTTTAGGTCTTGAAGAGAACAAGCATAAAAAAAAATGTGTTACACATGACCAATGTATCAGACTAATGATTAATGTGTCTTGTAAGATATAAGTTAATTGTCCTCTTACATTGGATTAAAACTACTCAAAAAACATTCCCTGCCCTTCAATATATTAGCCCAATATATCTTCCTATTGGTGTAACCATTGCACCTTGTTGGGTTGCAATTGCTAGTAATAAAAATATGAAAGCCACTCACCCTTATATTCAAACACATAAAAATACCATTAACACCTTGAATATATCAATCAACAAATCTCAAATGAAAAATAGAAATCAAGTCAATGGTCCCCAGGTCTATTGGTGAAGTTGAATGGTTATCAATGAGCCTGTTAGAGATCAAGTCTTACTAAATGCAAGGGTCTAACATCATAAGCAGTAGAGTTGAGTTTGTGCTTGGTCATTTGTCCTTGAAAAGATTTTAATATAGAATTCATACTCCATATCAAATAGCTAAAATAATATAATAATTTTTATTTTTATTTTTATGAAGGATTTTTCATCCACAAAATCATTTAATCTAACTAATAGAGAAACACAAACTTTAGACTAAACCTCTTCAACTGAAAGACAAGAATTGAAAATATCTATTCCGCCAAATTTAATGTAAAGTCTTACAACAAAACATAAATAAAAATAGGACATTATCTTTTAATGGCGAGCGGAGGTGAGAGAGGAGCGTCGGTAGGAGGGCAAATTTTGAATTTGGATCTAGGTGGGAAAACTGCCGTGATAGGACAGTGCGATCAAAGTGCAGGTTTGGACCAGGTCAAGGACCAAGGGGCAAAGGATTCGACAAATGATGGGGACCCACGGGCAATGTAGCCAGATGCAGGGAAAAATGTGGCCACAACTCCGAAAATGAGAGGCACAAGAGGTGGCTCGGTCCCACTAGGGCGCTGGACAAACCTGTTTGGAGTCAAACCTTCGGGTAAGTCTCCATTCCCAATGATTAAAGATATATCTAACAAAGAACAGGGGATCTATGCTTTAGAGTTGCCATCTGAGCTTATTGATCATAATATTTTGAGTATGGCTGCAACTCTGGTAGGCAAGTTCATAGGATCCAGACCCAATATAGATATAGTAAGAGCCTTTGTTAAAAACAAGCGGGATCTAAAAGGGCAGGTAGTAGTTTCGGCTATGGCAAAAGGGTTTATGTATTTTGAGTTTTCCTGTCAAGAGGATCATTCAAAGATACTTTGTGCGGGGAACTGGTCGGTGGGGAGATCCACCCTCATTTTACAGAAATGGACCTCTAACCTGGATCTCAACAATGATTTCTTAATCCAAGCTCCGGTTTGGGTTAGCCTACCTGAACTGCCTTTGGAGTACTGGCATGAGGATGTCTTTAATGGCATTACTAGATCCTTTGGGGAATTGCTATCTATAGATCCAGTTATGGCAGCTGGAAAAAGACTCACCTATGCGAGGATATGCATTGGAGCTAAAGAAGGTCAAGGTATGCCAGAGGTGATTGTTTTTCAATCAAGATTGGGAAAACAAGTGCAACAAATAGAGTATGAAAGTGTTCCCTTTGCTTGTTTCCATTGTAAAAAAGATGGACACAAGGCCAAAATGTGCCCTATGTTCAATGAGAAGGAGAAAGCTCGAAAGGCCCAAATCAAACAAGGAAAGAGGATGGAGAATCAACCTTTGATTAAGGGACCTAACCAAAAATAAGGAACCAGGAAGGTTTGGAAGGAGAAAGATCCTAATGAAACAAACCTTGAAACATAAAAGAAGAAACTACAAGGGGAGAAAACCATTGAAAACATGGAAAAATAGCCAGCTCAATAGAGGATTCAAGAGCAGATAACCAATGAGGTCAAGGGACAACAACAAGCTCAGCCGAAAAAAGGTAGAGAGAGTGAAGGGAAAGAGGCAAGCCCAACAGGTCCACTTATGGAGAATGGGAAAGGAGACAAAGGAGATCGTGAAAAACTAGAAGATGGTGAGTTCATAGTTGAAGACATCACTAAGATGTCCTTTGTTCCAGATTCACAGGAAGTTGGGAGGAACGAGGAGGGACAAGGCCCAATCCTATCCCAGGAATCAAACTTTAGCAGGAGCACTTATCTTTCACCAGGAAAGATAAGCAAATTTCTAGAGCTGGTATCAGCTACTACTCCAGGACAAATCTCAAGAATGGAAGCCCTCTTTGATAGTTGCAAAGATGAGAAGGCGAGACCATGGATAACAGTAAAAAAGAAAAATAGTAGGGACCCTTCTCCGACTTCACCAGTAGCAATGAGAAGTAGAGTTAAAGAAGACACGAGAAGTAAGTCTAACACTCCAGGTAGGAGGAGCAAGAATCAAATCATAAAGGAAGAAGCAAAAAGAAATATAGCGGATGGATCTCAGAGGACCATCCAGGAGTCGTGTTCATACAAGAACTCATGAAGGTCATATCATGGAACATACGTGGGATAAATGGTGTCCACAAATAAGAAATTATTAGGAATGTGATAAGGGATAATAGACCAGATATTTTTTGATTCAGGAAGCTAAAATGAAGAAAGAAAAAGTGGAAAGCATTTCCTTTGGAAAAGGCATGGGGACAGCAGCTACTGACTGTGAGGGAGCCTCAGGAGGATTGCTAGTGTTATGGAAGGATAATCTCAAAGTGCAAATTATTTTGATGAAGGTAACATTTTATTAATTCAATTCCAGAATCTAAAAGACCAGAAGAGCTGGTTCATTATGAACATTTATGCTCCGAATACCAAGAGTGGTAGGATAATTTTTTGGAATCAAATACGGAATTTGACTGTAAAGATGAGTGATCCAAAAGGCATTATCATGGGTGATTTCAACACCCCCTAATGGAATCTGAGAAACTTGGAGGGCTTCCCCCAGACTTGGATAGTAGGCAACATTTAGCTGATATGATCAATGACTTGGCTCTCATTGATGTGGAATTAGGTGGAGGAAAATTTACTTGGATGAATAGGAGAGTTGGAACGAAGTGTATTTAGGTGCGCCTGGATAGAGCCCTCATCACCATGGACTGGATGCAACAGTATCAATGTTATCTTTCATCTATGGTGAGATTCGGGTCTGATCACTCCCCTATATCTCTCATTCTGGATACTCACAATAAGAAAAAGGCTTTCCCTTTTAGATTTGAGAGGATGTGGTCTGCTCACCCTAACCTTCTTGATAAGATAAGGGAGTGGTGGAGTATTGATGTGGATGGAACAACGATGTATAAGGTGGCTAAGAATCTCAAGAACATTAAAATGGAGATTAGAAAGTGGAACATTTTAAAGTCCAAAGTTAGGATTATGACAAAGCTTGCAGGGGTGGAGGAAGAGATCCAAAGACGGATACGATGAAGATAGAATGAGCATTGAAAAATCCATTTTAGTAGATCTTCACAACATTGTAGGCAAAGAGGAAATATTTTGGAGGCAAAGGTCTAGATCGGTGTGGATGAAAGAGGGGGACAAAAATACTAGATTCTTCCACCTATCAACTATGAAACATAGGACTACCAACAGAATTAGTGGTATTAAGAAAGGGGATGTAACTTTGGGGGAAGACAATGAGATTGCAAATGAGGCCATCAACTACTTCTCTTCGATCCTGACTAAAGAATATAATCTGGGAGAGGAAGACCAGGAGAAAATTCTTCAGACCATCCTTAAGGTGATCACTGAAAGACAGAACAAGGATATGATGGCTATCCCTGACTAGGAGGAAATCCAAAAAGTGGTTTTTGCCCTGCTAGTAGAAAAGGCACCAGGTCCCGATGGCTTCCCAACTTTCTTTTTCCAGATGTATTGGGAAGTTATCAAAGATGGTCTTGTTAAAGTGGCCTAGGAATTTTTTGGGGCTAAGAGATTGCTTAAAGAGATCAATGCCACCTTTCTAGTGCTCATCCCTAAAGCCCCAGGTGTGGATTATTTTGATAGCTTCAGACCTATTAGTCTTTGTAACTCGTTTTACAAGATTATATCTAAATTTTTAACTAATAGAATCATTAAAATACTACCAGCTATTATTCCCCCTCAACAAATGGGATTTGTCCCTGAAGACAAATCCTGGACTCTATCATGGCAGTGCATGAGGTGATTCACTCCTTGGAAGAAGGAAAAAGGGAAAGATTCCTGCTTAAACTAGATCTTTCCAAGGCTTATGACAGGGTGGATTGGATGTTCTTGAATAAAGTTTTGGGAGCTTTTGGGTTCAATGACAAGGTGAGAAAGATTATTTCACAACTGATTTCTACCCCCACTTTTGTGATGATGGTGAATGAATCTCCTTCTAATTTCTTCAAATCTTCTAGGGGTCTTAGGCAAGGAGACCCTCTCTCTCTGATCCTCTTCATCATATTGGCTGAGTGCCTTGGAAGGCTAATACAAGATAAAAGGAGAAGGGGGGACATAATTGGTTTGAAGCCTTCTTCTAGTCCTCTTGCTTTTTCTCATCAGCAATTTGTGTATGATACCATTTTAGGTGACGAATCCTCGGTGAAAGAAGCTAGAAATGTAAAGAAACTCTTGAATACCTATTCCAATGCTACGTGATAGCTTATAAACTGGAACAAGAGCTCAGTGTTCCTCATTAATAACCCTATGGATAGACAGAGGAAAATGACCGGCCACCTGGGATGTGGTATTGTCTCTCTTCCTTCTACTTATTTGGGGCTTCCGTTAGGAACCAAACCTCTAGAGACCTTCTGGGGCAACCTAATTGACAAATTCAACATGAAATTGGCTGGTTGGAAGGGTATCACCCTTACTCGGGTAGGGAAAGTGCTCTTGATCAAATCCACTCTTTAGAACCTCCCTACTTATGCCTTAAGCCTTTTTTCTATCCCTGCTAAAGTGGCTGACTCTTTGGAGGCTATTCAAAGGAATTTTCTGTGGGTCGGTAAAGAGGGAAACAAGAAGTACCCTCTGGTGGCATGCGAGACTATATGTAAGCCCAAAAACCAAGGAGGCCTGGGTATCAAGAATTTGAAGCAGTTCAACAAGGCTCTGCAAGAAAAAAAGATTTGGAGAATATTTAATTCTACTTGGGAATGGAAGGAAATTTTGAAGGACAAATATGCCTCAAACATGACCTTCAAACAGTTCATCAACAGAGATATGGACCCGAGGGGCTCCTGCATTTGGAATGGAATTCTAAGGACTAAGGGTATTGCCACAGAAAAAGCAAGATGGAAATTAGGTAATGGCAGGGATGTCAACTTCTGGCATGATGATTGGCTAAGACAGGGACCCTTATGGAACATGGAGCCTTACAATAGATGAGCTAATACCTGCATCGAAAGATACGGTAGTAGAGTGAGTGATTATAGAATAAACAATGATTGGGTGGACCTTACTAAGGTGTCTCAGGACTTAAAACCTCTTATGGTCAAAATTGGTCATACCCCCCTCTCTCTCAATACAGATGTTATTGTTTGGGGGGAAACAATAGATGGTATCTACACGGTGGCCTCGGGCTATGAAATCATGCAACACATTGATACTCCTCCTAGTTGGGCTAAGGCTTGGTACCCTGGTCTCATCCCTAAAATTAATATTTTCTTCTGGATAATACTCCAAAACTGTATCTTGACGGTGGATAACCTTATTAGGAGAGGGAATCACATTCCTAATAGATGTATCTTATGTAAAAAACAAAGTGAGAGTGTTGACCATATGTTTATCCACTGTGATTTCACCAGACAAATATGGTCTCATTTCTTGTCTTTTTTTGAGATGTCCTGGTGTTTCCCCAATAAGACTCTCGAGCTCTTTGATCAATGGCAACATGTGTTTAAAAGGCATGAGATATATTGTTTATGGTCATGGGCGATGCCGGATATATGATGGGGAGTGTGGAAGGAGCGAAATAATAGAATTTTTAGGGAAAAAGAAACAACTGCTAAATATGTATTCCAAAAAATAACAAATGCCCTGATGGAAAACTACACTAACAGCAAAGGGCCCAACCCACTAAACAACAAAGGGGTAAAAGTAACCAATAGGAGAGAGGATTGCAGATGGACCATACCGCCGGAAGGCTGGTTCAAAGCCAACTTTGACAGGGCTGCAAAAGGAAACCTGGGAATGCAGGGGCGGGAGGAATTATAAGGAACTCTCATGGAAAAGGCACTGCGGCTGTTTTAGCCCCCCTTGGGTCACAAACGAACCACTATGCGAAAGCGAGTGCGACCCATTACACCATAAGGCTTGCTCAGGATATGGGGATTACAAAATTATGGTTAGAAGGTGACTCAAAGAACATTATAGATTGCTTAAATGAAAAGAACGAACCTGCGTGGACAATTGAGAACATTATAGGGGAATGTAGACAACTCCTCAAAACCTTTGATCAAGTCCATGTGGCACATGAATACTAGGAAGTCAATCAGGTGGCTGACAGGTTGGCAAATATGGCAGTCAAAAGTGAGGGAACAAAAAGGTGGACCAACGTGTATGAAATGCCGCTGGAAATCTTAGCTTTGATAGAAAGTGATTGAGTTCTAGGAAAAATTGGAAATATCAAATGATAATAATGAGGAGAAATGACATTTTGGGGAAGTGTCACCGAATGATGTGCAAATACGGGAAAGACAGTGAGATTTACCTTTTCAGGTCTCATCGGCACACTTTGAGGCCAAATATCATTTATTACATTCATGAGACTAAAAGAAGCTTCACGAATTACAAACGCAATCTCAACTGGAAACAAAGGGTTTTGAGTGGGAAAAAAACTAGAAACAGAGAAGGCAGAGAAGGAGTAGATATGGTTGGTGAAAGGCACATGAGGGAGCCGAAGAAGGAGACTAATAAATGGCGACGACGCTCTAAGGTATGGAATATTTTGAAAAAAGGTGAGGTGACTACTTTCATTGAGCGTCTCCATGGATGGAAGCCCTCTGTTACGAAGATGATGGTGAAAATTTGGAATGAAGGGAAAGTTAAAATTAATGGGGTGGATTTCATGGTGATGGAGGAAGTAATTTTGGTTGTGACGGGTATCCCCATTATTGGGAAGAAATTTTACAGAGATAAGAAGATTCCTTGGCAGGCTTTGATCGAATTTGTGAAGGATGCTGATGAAAAGAGGGCTTTAGTGAAGAAAATCACCTTCTACCTGTCGATTTCTATCAAGCTGCTATGGAGGTTCATTTTGAGGGTAATTATTAAGTACATTTCCCTGGATACGAGATTCGACCGCATAAGCACTCACCACTTTGTGCTTCTAAACCATTTAAGGTATGGTGCAAAGATTTCTATCCCCTTCTTCCTATATTCATCTATCAATGAAAATATAAACGATTATAAGGAGAAACCCATCAGCAACCCGACATTTCATGAGGGTTTGTTGTTGTTAATTTATGATTTTTTTAAGGCTCGGACTATGGGGAAGGAAATTAAGAGCTTGGAGGAGGGAAATGTTGAGTAGGAGGACTCAAGTGAGGATTATGTTCCTTTTGATACCGAGGACAGCCGAGATATGCATTCGGGTAACGAGGAAGAAGAGATTCAACAGATGAAGAAGGGGAAGAAAAGGGTAAAAATGGAGAAAAATGAGTCTCCAAATATAAAACATCATAATGAGACATCGTCTGATAGGGATTACAATGAGAATGTTGATGGTAAGGAAACAGAGGATGAGAGTTCTGGTGAAGAGGAAAATAATATTACTAAACACGGAGGGAAGCTGGGGAAGACGGAAGGTAAGAGGAAGATAACTATTAAAATGCTTGTTCAGAAAGAAGAGGACTGTTCAGGTAAGGGGTTTAGGAGGTCTAAAAGAGGGAAACCGTATGAGGAGGAGACCCAGGAGGAGAGGTAGGATAGTCAGAGCTTGATGCCAGAGGAGAGTGATGAGAAAGAGGAGAAACAGGGGAAGGAGAATGAGGTGGATGATGAGAAACAGGGGTTTGAGGAGTATGGGGCTGATCATTACACTTGCAAAATCACTGGTAAAAACAAGAAAGTTGTTTGGAGAAATTTTGATACTGTTTCTGCTAAAATGGGGATTTTGATACTGTTTGAAGAAAAGGATTAATTTAAATGTTTTTGATAGATCTCAACCACGAAGAAAAGGAAATCCTATTGCAGATGTAAATGAAAAAATTTCAAGTTCTTTCATTTTCGAAGATGTTTTTCTTCCAAGACGTCGTAGAGAATTGAGAATTTTGAATCTTTTGAATCTTGAAAACCATTTGGATCAGAGTGTAAGATTAAATGGTAAAGAGATACCAAATGACCAAGGTCTGATGAAAAGAAACGAACATCTGATCGTAGATAAAAGGCAAAAGATAAGACATTTTCTTTGGCCTCGTTATCGATTAGAAGATCTTATTTGCATGAATAGATTTTGGTGGAATACCAATAATGGTAGTCGATCTGTTATGTTGAGGGTACGCATGTATCCCAAAATAGATCATTGGGAA
>MU225912.1:467909-483630 GCA_018584345.1 Thuja plicata
TTTGATTCTCAAATCGATGAGACAACTTTTCTCTCAATTTAGAGATTTTCTTTTTAAATGGATTAGTTGGCTCAGAGATTTGATTCTCAAATCGATGAGACAACTTTTCTCTCAATTTAGAGATTTTATTTTTAAGACTATGGTAAAGGAGAACAAGGAGGGCAGAATCTAGATGGAGGAGTTAATTGATCCCGCTTTAGTGATTCTTAGTGACAATGCAAGGGAGGATCCTCAAATGGATGTGCTGAACAATGCAAAAAATAGTGTCATTGATAGTTACAGAACCACTAAGTGGACTTTCTTTGAAATCTACGAGCTGAAAAACAGAGTGGATAGGTTGGAGAAAGATAACATCAAAAACAATAACATGAACAAAGAGGAGGATAGGGATCTGGATAACAAAGTTGATGAGTTGAAGAAGAGGGTACAAAGTATTGAGGGTACACTGATAAAAATTGTAGGTCAAAGCTACAATATCCTTAAAGCATCAAATGATAACATAAAGGTGCTTATTGCTAAAATTTAAGAGCATAGGGGAAGCAAGGAGGATCATTCACCGAACTGTGGCAGGGATAAGTCACCTGAAGAGGGCTTGAGGAAGAGGACAAGAGCCACCACAAAAAAGATGGAGACCTAGGAAGCTGATAAGGACCTGTCCAATTTGAAAGAGGCTGCAGGTAGAATGACTGAGCTAGAGATTCGAGCTGCTAAGATTCTAAGAGAAATTGCCTGAATTGTGATCCTAGCTTTTTTGCCTGGTCTTTTTTGTTTTTTCCCTGACTTTTTAGTTTATCTTTGGGACTGTTTTGTTTGGCTGTTGGTTAGCCTGATCCATTTATGTTGCTACTAATCGATACTTATTTTATGGTTTATTTTTAGCTCTGTAGAGTTTCAGGGACCAATCAAAACCTATTTTCCTTAATCAAAAACATAAATAAAAATAAAAATAAAACAAAATCTTAAAATCGCAATAAACAAGATTAAAATTAACACTAAAAACAATTCAATAAACTTAAATCAAAATCCTACAACCCAAAATAGATAAAATCAAACAAAATCTTAACATCAACTAAAAACATTAAAACTAACAATAAAAAGCAATCTACAAGTCCTAAACACCGATTCCAATAAAGAACCCTTCAAGTCATCTCAACTCACGTTAATTTCATTTAATTAACCATCCATATAGCAAACCCAACTCCCAAAATTTACAAAATAAGAATAAAGTACTCATTTAGTCACATTTTAAAAAGAAAAAACGAGAGAATGAACAGGGTAATTTCCTTGGAATGCATTGACTAAGCTTTCAGCAATTCCTTGGTCAAATTCCAATATAGACAGCCGTCGAATAATTTTGATCAATTCTCTTTCTACCTAATGAAGGAAATCTTTTATAATTGATGGGTTTTGTCATAAATATCCGCAGGCAAGATTGAAGAACAATTATGTATCATATTTGACTATGAGTCGACCGTTTTGTCTCTATGAAAATAGGCAGATTCCTTCACTAAAATCCAAATAACCGAATCATAGGCCAAAGTTGAAGCCTGCCTTAAATACCTTTGATGGGCTTCTCTGCTGTATAGCCACAAACTGCTCTGAGATTTTTTCTAAACAATTTCTATGTCCACCCAAATGCAAAAACACTATTGATCATTACAGATTGAATCCTCTGTAAATTCAGTCGTTTTCTGCCTGCATTGCTGACATAAGGATTTGTCTTGGTGGTTTTTGCCGGTGAGTTTGTTAATTGTGCTGTTTGTCAAGACACAGAAGTTTTATGCCATTTTCAGAAAACTTGGTTCTTTGTTGTTTTGAGGGTAGTGTTGCCTTGATATGTGCACTAGATTCAAGGAGTTGTTCCAAGAAAGCACTGGTTGTTTCTTCTTCGTGTCAGATTTGTGAGGTGATTGATCAAAAGTTCTTGGCTTTTACAGGTCAAAATTGAAATCGATATAGATTTCAGTATTGCCTGTGAATTCATTTGTCGACAATACATTTTGGGTATAACTTGTCTTGGGTATTGGGTATTTGTTCCAATTGCAGTTCAGTGTCAATTGCTGTAACTGGTTTTGGGTATCCTGGCTGTTTTCATTACAAGATTTCGGTTTTGATTAGGCTGTTCGAACTGGTGCTTGAGCCGCAAAAATTGTTCATACCCAAGTGCTTGTCCTTGTAGAGTTTCTTTTTTATTCCAATTGGACTGTTGTTGGCCAAGTACAAGAGTGACAGTTAAAGATGGCAGCAGCAATGGGAATGGCTTCTTTAGCAGGACCTGCATCTTCGATGGTCATTAATGGAGGCAGTAGTAAATCAGAGTCAGGAGCTTCAGGATTTATGGTTTGTCAGAAGAAAAAGTATTCATCCCTTAGAAGATCTGGCACATCCAAAAGAAAGGTATGCGATTGATGATTGACTTTTCCTTAAGGCATGTTCTTTTCAGCTACTAAAATTCTGGGAATTTGCTTTGAATTGCTTTCTGTGAAATTCACTGGATCTTGTGTTGTTTAATATGAATTGAATGGAATTTTTTCTTTACCTGTTATAGAATGGGATAGTGTCTGTAAAATCCAGCAATGCCGATGGAGATAACATCATTAAGGACCTTGTCAAGAGGGACGACAGTGCTCTGAAAATTGAATACACTGGCGAGAAGCCTCCTACGCCATTGTTGGACACAATTAACCATCCAAAACATATGAAGAATCTCAACGTACAGGTAATTTGCTCATTCTATCTGGTCTTTTACATCGTTCTTGAGCCCCTTTTCATGCTGTTTTTCTGTATTGAAGATCCAACCATTACACTAGATTCAGAGCAGGGGAATTCCATGTGAACGAGTTTAATTTCCTTCTGTTCTGGGTTGTTGCTTCTCGAGAATTGATAATTGAATTTGAAGGTTAAATTATTAATTGTGGGTTTGTTGCTTTTTGTTCTTGCTTGTGTCAAGAGTCTGGACCCTAGCTGTCTCTAGCTTTGCCAGCTTTGCCATACTTTGTCTGGGATATGTAATTGTGTTTTCTTATATTAAATTTGAAGAATTCAGTGCAGATTTTCTGTGTGCATTGTGCAAAAAAAAAAATTCTGAATTGAGAAATTTTTAATTTAATTGTGTGTGCCCCGTGCATTGAGCAAATCTTTTTTCTGTATATTGATTGTCATTTTGATCTTACTGCAGGATTTGAGGCAGCTTGCAAAGGAGCTCAGAGAAGAAATTATATTTGGTGTTTCTCAGACAGGAGGCCATCTGAGCTCAAGCCTGGGTGTTGTGGATCTTACGGTTGCACTTCATTATGTGTTTGACACTCCTCAAGATAAAATTATATGGGACGTTGGTCACCAGTCATATCCTCATAAAATATTGACAGGAAGGAGGGCAAACATGTCCTCCATTAGACAAACCTCTGGTATAGCTGGTTTTCCCAAGCGCGCTGAAAGCGAGCATGATGCATTTGGTGCAGGACATAGCTCTACCAGCATTTCTGCTGCCCTTGGTATGTCATCACGTCTATTCAGTTGTGAACAAAAACTGTAATTTTCTATTTGGATAGCATAGAACAAAGAAGCAATTTCTACGATTTTTCCAGCTTAAGTTATCTTGCTGTTATAGGATAAATATTTTTTGATTCATGTTAAGCCTGATTTTGAATTTGTGCGTTATCATGGAAAGAATCTATTGCTTAGGGATTCATTCGAGTTAATCATCGGGATTCATCCTGAGCTTTTTGGACGGTTTCCTTTTTTCTCTCGTTTTGAATCTTTGATTGATACTCGGGTAGAATTTTGGTCTATTCGACATTTTGCTTTGTTTTAACTAATGATGAGCATCACTGTCGAATTCTTGAGTTTTGCAACTAGTGAAGATTTTTATATTTGATTGCTTTGGTCCATTCTTATAGATTTTAACATTTATTGATTGGCGATGCAGGTATGGCAGCGGGTAGAGATCTTCTGGGCCGTCCTAACGATGTTATAGCTGTTATTGGGGATGGTGCAATGACTGCTGGACAAGCTTATGAAGCCATGAACAACGCGGGATTTCTTGATTCAAACCTGATTGTCATTTTAAATGACAATAAGCAGGTTTCCTTACCTACTGCTACTGTAGATGGCCCTGCTCCCCCTGTAGGTGCTCTGAGCAAAGCTCTTTCTAAGATTCAGGCCAGCAAAAAGTTCAGACAATTGAGAGAAGCAGCCAAGGTTCATGCCTAATCCCCCTAAAGCTCATCGGTTTTCACTAGATTTGTTTTATTGTTTTCTTTGAATTTGTAATTGCAAATCTACAAAATTTCTAAAAGGTACTTTATGTGCAGGATATTACACATCAAATTGGAGGTCCAACACATGAAATTGCAGCAAAAGTGGACGAGTATGCGAGAGGAATGATCAGTGCTGACCGTTCTACACTCTTTGAAGAGCTCGGTCTCTACTATATTGGTCCTGTAGATGGGCACAACATCCAAGATTTGGTTTCCATTCTTGAGAATGTTAAGGCAATGCCTGCTCCTGGGCCTGTGTTGATTCATGTTGTCACAGAAAAGGGAAAGGGCTATCCACCTGCAGAAAAAGCAGCTGATAGACTACATGGTAAGATTCCAAGCTTGAGGTGATCTGATTCATACATTATACAAAATTAAATTGCTTTCATATTTTAGTTTTTGATACACCGCCCAATAATTTGAATTCAACTACCTCATTCTCAATGTCATTCCCATTATGCAAGGCAACCCTGTTAATCATGTAAATTCCTTGGAATAGCTGAAACTATCTACCCTGCTTTGATATTTTCAATAATTATGACCTGGTTTGTATCTTCCTGACCATTAGAAATTAATGTTCTGTTGCAGGTGTGGTGAAATTTGATCCAGCTACTGGCAAGCAATTCAAGCCTAAGAGTCCAACACTCAGTTACACTCAATACTTTGCAGAAGGATTGATTGCAGAAGCAGAGAAGGATGACAAAATTGTAGCTATCCATGCTGCAATGGGTGGAGGCACTGGCCTCAATTTCTTCCAGAAGAGGTTCCCAGAACGCTGCTTTGATGTTGGCATTGCAGAACAGCATGCAGTGACCTTTGCAGCAGGGCTTGCTACAGAAGGATTGAAACCATTCTGTGCAATCTATTCATCATTCTTACAAAGAGGTTATGATCAGGTAATGTATTTCCATAGAAGTGGAAATAAACTGAACTATAAAATGTGTATAGGGCAATCATTTGGACTATCAGCCAATCATGTCATGTTAATGAGAATTTATGGAAGTGATTGTGAAGACTAAGCTCACTGTTGGGGGGATGATCCGCAGGTGGTTCATGATGTTGATTTGCAAAAGCTTCCTGTGAGATTCGCCGTGGACAGAGCAGGGCTTGTGGGGGCAGATGGCCCAACACATTGTGGTGCTTTTGATATCACTTATATGGCTTGTTTGCCTAACATGGTTGTGATGGCTCCTTCTGATGAGGCTGAACTCATTCACATGGTTGCAACTGCTGTGGCAATTGATGATAGACCAAGTTGTTTCAGATTCCCCAGAGGCAATGGAATTGGTGTTCCTCTACCTCCCAATTACAAAGGAACTCCCTTAGAGGTCATTACCCAAAAACTTTGTTCCTAGCAATCGAAGCTTTTAGACTCATTTTTCTGCTCAGAAATTGACATGTTTTTATATATTTATAAATCATAGATACTTACACACGTATTCATCAAAAACTAATGCAGGTGGGCAAAGGGAGGATTCTTGTAGAAGGGACTCGGGTTGCCATTCTTGGTTTTGGTTCCATAATTCAAAACTGCCTTGCAGCTGGAGAGATCCTAGGCAAACAGGGCATATCAGTTACTGTTGCAGATGCTCGTTTTTGCAAGCCTCTAGACGGGGATTTGCTTAAGAGATTGGTGAAGGAACATGAAATCCTTGTCACTGTGGAAGAAGGCTCCATTGGAGGATTTGGATCTCATGTTTCACACTTCCTTGCATTAAATGGGCTTTTGGATGGAAAGCTCAAGGTTGGTTTTCTTCCTCACTCTTTCCCTTTTTAAGCTTCTTTGAGCTTTGGAAGAGCTGTTTTTTGGATTAGATTAGATTGTGTGGTAGGTTTTGTTGTCTATGGCACATAATCATCGTAATGATGGATCATGGAGCTGATAAAAAATGTTGGTACAAAATCTACCACACAATCTAATCCAAAACAACTCTTCTAAATATAATTGATTATGCAAACTTGGTTTCTTCAATTCTTTCCTTTGCTTTGTAAAAAATGCCTTAGAGTTTATCATATTGATTCTTTATTTTGAACTTTTACAGTGGAGGCCAATGGTGCTACCAGACAGATATATAGAGCATGGAGCTCCTAAAGACCAAATGGAAGAAGCAGGATTATCATCAAAACATATTGCAGCTACTGTCATGTCACTAGTAGGGAAGCCTCAAGCTGCTTTTGATCTCTGTTAAATCCTGAGTATCTAAAGGATGATCGACGGCTCAGATTTCAGCACAGTTCCGCACATCAAAAAGGGATGCCAAGTTTTTAGTGACGAAGCAGCGCAAGCATGACACATGGCAGTCTTGCCACGTCAAAAGTTGTTTATGCCATTTGACTACTTTTCAACTACATCAGATGTAAGGAAAGCAGAGGAGCAGAGGAAACAAGCTTCCTAATGCAAATCCCCTAAGAGAGTGAATTCAAATTTGTTTGAGAACTCCAAAATAAAGTTACAAATAAAAGAAACACAATAAATATAAATTTCTAAAAATAAGGATTTAACATGGGAAAACACTTCTCAGAAAAGTCCACCACATCAAAGCAATGATTAATTGTATTACAATAATAATAAACATTTACAAACAGTTTGCAAGTCTATGCTCTTGCAGGTGTCTTCAACTCTAGAATAATTTTGACAGCTTAACGACTTCTCTTAAAAATGTTTCATCTAATTTCTCTTCTACAACACTTTGTATTTATAGAGTTTACAATGCAAAAGGAAGCAATTTCTCAAAAAAATGTCTACATTCAATGTAAATTTCTTTTCTGCATATCTCTTGTATAAATAATATTTAGTAGGAATATTATTTATTCCACATGTACAAAAAATTCAAGATGACGTACGCAAGCCTTTTGCCAAAATAGAACTTTCTATTTTACTCCAAGCCTATCCGAGTGGAAGATTTCGTCTTTTTAAGAATCTTTCCAAAGGACCATTAAAAATAATTAATTAATCCACTTGGGACTCCTAAGTTGAGACACCTTAATCCCAACAATCTCCCACTTGGCAAAGACCTTACAAAATTCAAAACTATGTCGTCTACTTAAGGCCTCAAGGCCCATAGAAATGGCACACCGTCTAAACTTATCAGATTGGCTTTGTTAGTGCATTTGTAACAATCGCCAAAGTATCAACTTTTTCCAACTTCACTTTTCCATTTTCCTCAATATTATGAACAAAATAAAATTGTACATCAATATGTTTGGGCAATGTATAGCCTAGTATAGACCATAGCATACATCAAGTTGCCAACAACACTTGCATAAGGTACATTGGACATGTCCTCCATCTCAGTAGGATATTTTGGACAATCCTCCACAAAACGTTTTGTCCCCTGTAACACTAGAACAACTAACTGTCTATAAGATGTCATGCTAAATCTCTCCAACACATAATTAACATACATACTCTGGCTCATCTAAAGCATTTTGCTAGGTCTATCTCTAATGATCTTAATCCCAAGAATAGATCTTGTTGCACCTACATATTTCATTTCAAACTGTGTTGCTAATTCAAGCTTCAAATCTGAAATGATTCTTTTACAATTCCCAAAAAAAAACATATCATCCACATACAAGATTATGATAAGAATGTGACCATTTTTAGATTTATAATACACACAATGGTCAGATTTAGATCTCAAAAATCCCAAAGACAACACATAGATGGAAAACTTTTGATACCACATTCTAGGAGACTATTTCAAACCATACATATTTTTTTTCAACTTACAAACAAGGTTCTCTTTACCTTTTTAATCTAAATGCTTTGGTTGTGACATATAAATTTCCTCCTCCAAATTATTGTGAAGGAATGTTTTTTTCACATCCATCTACTCGACTTCCAAGTCATAAGTTGTTGCAAGTGATAATAGGAATCAAATGGATGTCATATTAGCTATAAGAGAGGATTTTTCACTATAATCAATTCCCTCCACCCGTCAATATCCCTTAGCGGCTAATCGTGCCTTGTACTTTTTAACACTCCCATCTAGACACAGTTGCTTCTTAAACACCCATTTACATCCAACAGGTTTCCATCCTTCAAGAAAAGGTACTAGATCTCATGTAGCATTATTCTGCAATGCAACCATCTCTTAATTCATGTCTTCCATCTAGGAATCTGCATCACGCAAATCAAGACCCTCTCTAGCAGTTCTAGGCTCATCAGTGTTAGTAATCAAAGAAAATATGCAATTGGAATCCAACAAAGAATATCCAAATCTTTCTAGTGAATAACCATGTCTATTAGGTCAATCTCTATCATGAGTAGATGTCCTCAACCATTGAGGCTGAGGTTCTTGCTCTTCTTCAGAACTTTTCAGAGCTACTTGAACTCTCCTCGTCATCAATTCCAATAGGAGTGTGTACTTCATCTTACTGGAGTATATGCTATTTGAACTACCTCCTTTCTCTATTTTTTTTCCTTCTTTTGGTGCAAATCAACAACAGAAGGTTTCAGCTCATAGAATATCTCTGCAATTGGGTCCCAAAGCTTGTAGCCTTTCACACCAACACCATAGTCGATCAAGATACACTTAACCGCCTTGTTGTCCAATTTTAATTATTTCTCACTCTATGGATGTACATATGCCTCACAACGAAAGACTTTGAGATGTCTCAACGAGGGCTTCTTACCATAACACACCTCCATGGGTTTCTTCTTAATAAGTGTTGAAGTAGCAGATTTGTGGATTAAATAACATGCAGTGGCTACAACTTCAGGCCTGAACTTTTGTTTAAACCCAACACCACTCAACATACTCCTAGCCCTCTCCATCAACATTTTATTCATCCTCTTTGCAACTCCATTTTTTAAAAGGGTATATGGAGTTGTCTTGTGTCTCTCAATTCCATGGTCTTTACAGAACTTGTAGAATTATGTTGAACAAAACTCACTGTCATTGTTAGTCCTCAAACACTTCATTTATCTACCAGTTTGGTTTTCAACTAGGAATTCATATTCCTTAAACTGACTACAAATTTCATACTTAGTTTTGAGGAAACACACAGATGTCCTTGTACTATAGTCATCTATGAATAAAACAAAGTACACATATCTAGATATCAAAGGAATATTAACAGGACTAAACACATCAAAATGAATATAATCCAAAACCCTGTGAGACTTATGAGAACTGAAATAGGAAGAAGCACAGTGTTGTTTACCATAAATACAATATTTTCAAAAGTCAAACTCAAGATTACAATCATCAAGGCCTTCAACAAGGCTCTTATTTTTCAGGGCTTTAAGACCCTTCTCACTAATACCACCAAGCCTCTTGTGCTATAGCATTTTCTTTTTAGTTGGGAGCTTCATCTCCAAAGCATTTTCTCCCTTAGGTACCCAAAAAGCACAACCATTAAATGTAGAAATAACAATTTTCTTCTCTACTTGATTTAATGTTGAGGATGAAGAATCGAAAGCCCTTGTCTTGGACTTCATAAAAGCACTATGCACTGGATTGTGCATGCATCTAGCTTATAAAAGGTGCCAATCCAAACACCCTTAGCAAGTACCATAGATCCTCTTGTCATCTTGAATCCACTACTCGAGAAAACAATATGCACACCCACATCACTTAGCTTGCTAACTAAAAGTTGGTTACGTGTCAAACAAGGGATATGCAATACACTATCAATCCCCTTCACTCTCCCATAAAGGAATTGAATCTTGGCTCATCCATGACCAACAACCTTTAGGTGAGAGTTATCAACCAAATACACATTCCCACCATCAAACTTTTTGTACTTTGTAAACCAACCTTTATGAATTGTCATGTGGAAGGAGGCACCTAAATCTATCAACCACACATCTTCTAATGCATGTGTTGCCAAGGCTACGACAAAATTGTCTACTTTATCATGAGAGAATTTATCATGTTTAGAATCATAGAAATCATTTTCACATTTATTTTTCTTCTCCTCCTTGCATTCTTTTTGGAGATGACCAAGTTTGTCACAGTCCCAACATTTTGCCTTGGACTTCTTACCTAGAGACTTAGATCTCCTCAGAGACTTTGATTTACCATTCTTGTCCTTCTTCTTACCTTTCTCAATTGTTCTATCATGAGAAACTATGACCTCCTTAGTCATCTCAAAAGATTTCCTTCATATATCTTCAGATAACAAAAAACCAACCACATCCTCCATCTTGAAATAGTTTTTGTGCTTCAAATGGTCATCAAAAGGTTATCTCATGAGTCCAGCAAAGAACATAATAGAAGCATACATTTATCTTGATCATCGATCTTGTCACCAATAGAATTTAGTTGAGCAAATAGAACGTTGAATGCATTCATGTGATCTACAGCAGACCCTCCTTCATCCATCCTTAGAGAATACGACCTCTTTCATAGGAATAACTTATTTACCAAGGATTTCCCTTGATAAATATTGCCAAAGTAGATATAGTCTTCTTGTCATGAATATTCAAGAGAATTGAATTAGCTAGACAAAGCCATCTCAAACCCTTGGCTTTTTTTTATCTATTTTATCACATTCATCCTGCTCTGTAGTTTGGGGTTTCGTCAAAGGAAATGTAGCCCATGGATCTCTATCCAAGAGCATGTCCTCCATTTTGAGTTTCCACAACTCAAAATTGTTCCCATTAAATGTATCCATCTCTATTTTGTTGGATGTGCTTTCCATCTTATATCTGCAACAAGGTTAAGAAATTTATGCTTGCAAAACCTCTCATTGAAAAATATCTACAAAAAAACTCTACAACCCACCAGGGATAACAAAGTTGGCCAGACTATGATACCAATTGAAAGGAAAGCAAAGGAGTGGAAATAAATTTCCTAATGTAAATCCCCTAGGAGAGTGAATGAAAATTTCTTTGTGAACCCTATAACTAAGTTATAGATAACAAAAACACACAAAAACTAAATTTTAGATTTAATAGAAATACCTAACACGGAAGAATTGACATGAGAAAATCTTTTCGGCAAAAAACCCACCACACCAAAGCATGGATCAATTTAAAAAAAATCACAAACAATATGCAAAGCCTATGCTCTTGCAGGTATCTTCAACTCTAGAATAATTCTGACAATATAATGACTTCTCTCAATAATGCTTCATCGAATTTCTCTTCTACAAAACTTTGTATTTATAGACTTTAGAATGCAAAAGGAAGCAACTTCTCAAAAATGTCTACATTGAATGTATCTATAACATTTAATTAGAAACTTACTTTGTGTGCATATCTCTTGGATAAATAATATTTAATACAATATTATTTATTCCACACATACAAAAATTCTAAGATGAGATAAGAAAGCCTTTTGCCAAAATAGAACTTTATATTTTATAGCAAGCCTATTTGAGTGGAAGATCTGGTCCTACTAAGAATCTTTCCAAAACACCATTAAAAATAATTAATTAAGTCCGCTTTGGACTCTTAAGGTTGAGGTGCCTTAATCCCAACACCGGACACCATCAAATCAAATGCAATCAATGACCCTCATTTAAATAACCAAGACAAATCTTATAGGCAAATCAAATTTGATCGATGGTTGTAATTTAAACTTGTGTTAGTCATTCTTGATCAGATGGTTCAAGTGTAGGACATAAATTAGTGGCACAAGTGTGTAGAGTATGGGTCTAATTTTCCAAATTAAATCATATCTCAATGGTGTGTGTCCTTATTGATGGTGCTTTGAGTGTGTGACTAGCTTGTTCTAAGCAGTTGTGATTTTGTGGGTAGGGTAGTTTTGTGTATGTCAGGTTATTAGCTACCACAAGATCTGATCTTGCACAATGGCTTGAAGAAATTAGTAAGGGTTCCTCATTTTTGGTGATAACGAGGGGTTCCTCATTTTCGATGATCCTAAGGGTGTTCATTCTCTAGGTCTTCGTGGCGTAATTTTGGACATAGTAGCTCTCCTTAGGATTAGATTTTTTTTAAGTTGTAGATCAAATTATGTAATATTATTTCTAATAAAAGTATTCAAATAAGTTTGTAGTCAAATTTATATGTCACTTTATAATGTCTCCTTACATGTATGCATCATTTCTTTTAAATAGAGTAATCAAGGGTTATGAGAGGTCTTATTGCACATTTGCTACAAAGAGGCATTTGGTTGATGGCTACTGCTTAAGGAGTAGGTTAGATATGCTTTTAGTCAATTTTTTAGGATAATGTGTTAGGTCAGGATCAATAAGAAGGTTGCATGTATGTCCATAATAGGCCTCATTTTTGTATGGAAATAATGATTTCATGATCAAAACTGTAAGTTGATGATGATTCATTGGTCACTAGTTTTGTATTGTTGTTATCAGGGGGTTACCCACCTTGACTTTTCCCAATGGAAAAAGCACTAGTCTAGTGCACCTAGTTGTGCAAACCCTAGAAGGAACCAAATGTCATTCTTAAGAGGTTTTTTCATTTCCTATTTATAGAAGTAGGAGTAGTTTAGATTAGAATTCTATTCTTAGTCCACCAAGGCATGCTTAAACACCGAGAATAGAACCAAATTCAAGGTTAAACATGATTTATTTGGTATATTTTCATTGACAAACATCTACTATAAAATGATATTTCTAAATATGAAATGTAGTATATCTCTAAATATTGTATAGGGAGACCCACCTTGATTCTACAGAGCATAAAGTGCAGGAGATGTCAATCTTAGATTGATTCTCATTCATTGGTCATTGATCCAGGTATTTTAGATTGAACATAACTATTTCATAGAGCTTACTTGGATAATTAGTTGGAACAACCAACACTCACATGTTAAAGTTGCCAAGTAGCTTAAAGATGCATGTCATTTATAATCCATTAAGAGAATTTCCCAACACTCTCATCATGGACAACTTGATATTGATACGAAACTACATGAAATATAAAGTAGATCAACACCATTTAGAGAATATATTCATTAAAGGGAACTTTTTATTATGCATCTTCAACCATATAAGTAAACATTCTCAATCTTATAGGAAAAGAGAAGTTCAAACCAGAACTCAACGAAAAAGTTTGAATGCTACAATGAGTTGGCAAAGTCTCCTATAATTTGGGTCTCCCTTCATCTTCCAAATACATCTTATTTTTCATATCCTATAGATTTGAAGAAGGCTACTTGGGAACACATTCCTAGTCAAGTAGAAATTATTGAATTAGATTATGAAGGTTTTGTCTTCCTTAAGTTAGAATCTATAATGGGATAAAATTCATGATGATTTCATAGGATCTTCCACAAATGTCTTAGTCTGGCGGTAGTGATTCAATTGAAACATACCACTTGAGAACAACTCCATCAACTTCAACAACGATTTCCATAATTCAAACCTCAAGGACAATAATTTGTAAAGGAGAAGAATATGTTGAGAATTTTATGTTTTAACCTTTTATTATGATAGTGTAGGACCCTTTTATCCTATCATTTTATTATGAGCATTGTAAATCACAATTAGTTATTCAATTCTTTGATATAAATGTTCATAGTCGATGTATGGATTTATCTCACATTGCATGTACCTCACAAGCCACTCTCTGTAAGGCCTTTATATATTGAGGTTGTAATGAAAGAGTAGAACAACTTGGATTTTATACAATTTTGGAGTATTTATGTTAAGGAGGTCCTCTTAAAAATGTTATCAATACTTGTTACTAATATTTAAATAGAAATGTCCTTGTCATTATTTTTCTAAGTGTTGTATTCATTTAATTGTAAATTTATCTTCTCTTTGATAATATTTTGTAGATTGGACCCTAGAAGGTTCTCTAGAAAGTGTAATCATGATTATCTATTTGGATTGACAAGTTGTAAATTGAACTAAACACTTCCGTTTACTTTGCACGTCTAAAAAATAATTTTAAGAATGTATGAGGGAAATATGGTCATATGGTTCATGTGCCATCACTAATATCCTTCACCTCTCCATCTGATGGTTCTTAAGCAACACAAGGAGCTGTGGATTTATTATAGATCTTGGTAGCATGTGAAGAGATTTGTAACATATTGGCTATAGAAATTGATTTCTACATCGTGATAAAGTTAACCCTCTAAGACAAGGATAAAATAGAAGGTGGTGGTATGTAAGTAAACTTAGGCGGGAAGATTTGGAGATATTTCCTTATATTTAGGAAATAATATTTATATATTTCAATAACTCATAAATTTCATGTTAGTGGGGACTAAACAATATAGTTTATATGCTTATTCAAGATAAAGATAGTAAATTAAAGAAGTTATCTAGAAGCAAAGCTATAACAACATGGTCTAGTAAACTTGGTGAATAGTCAACTAATTTGTTTAGATATTGACTATGAGGTTTGAAATAGTCCATTCCCATGCAAACTATTCTTAAACATTTTTTTTAAAGCTTCAATTTGTAATAAGTTAATATAAATCAATATTAAACATCTTTGATTTAATACCTTCCATTACTTGAATCTAGTTTGATTTAATGCTTTTATTAATAAAATTGTATATACAATTTTCATCTAATTATCAAGAAGTACACAAACATTTACATTAAAATCAATAATATCTAACATAACAAAAATATCATTAATTTTCTCTTTATATAAGTTTATTATTTTAAAAGATTTATGAAGAACTTTATTCATACTTTAATATATATTAATAAAAAAATGAAAGTTACTCACCCTTGTATTCAAACACATACAATAAATCCATTAACACCTATAATTCATCAATAGAGAAATCTCAAATGAAAAATAAAAATCAAGCCAATAGCCTCTTGGTCTATTGGTGAAGTTGAATGAATCCGATTGAGCTCATTGTAGATCAAGTCTTACTCAATGCAAGGGTCTAACATCATAAGGGATCCTTCATCCTCGAAAATATTTTAACATAAGACTCATACTCCATATTAAATAGCTAAAATAATTTAGTAATTTTATTTTTATTTTTATGGATGATTTTTCATTCACAAAGTAGCTTTATCTATCTGACATAAGAACACAAGCCTTGGATTGAACCTCTTCAAATAAGAACCAAGAATTGATAAGTATATATTTTGTCAAACTTAATTTAACATCTCACGATAAAATAATAAATAAACAAACAAAATCTTAAATTGTAATAAACAAGATCAAAACTAACGCTAAAAATAATTTAATAAATTAAAATTAAAATCCTACAACAAAAAAATAATAAAATCAAACAAAATCTTAACATTATAAATACCAACATTAAAACTAAAATAATCTCTATTGATATTTATAAACAAAGTCTTAAACTCCAACTCCAATAAAGAACCCTTCAAGTCATTTCAACTCACCTTAATTTCATTTAATTAACCATCCATATTATTAGAGTAAAAGGCATTTCACTTAATTGTTTTAATTAAAACATATTTTTGTTGAACCCTTGGTATTTGATCTTTGATTGTTGTCATTGATGTCAATAATTCATGTATATGATCTCTTAATGTCTAATGGACATATGGTATTCTAATGGACATATGGTATGGTTAAAATCATG